>CAIGQZ010032523.1:1934561-1945500 GCA_903798205.1 Danio tinwini
ACACACACACACACACACACACACACACACACACACACACACACACATACATACATACATACACACATACATACACACATACATACATACATACACACATATATATATATATATATATATATGTAATCTGTGTGTGTGTGCAGTTTGCAGCTGTCGACAGATGATGGGGATCTCCTGCTGGACTTCTCCAAAAACCTGATCAATGAAGACGTCATGAGATTGCTCTTCGACATGGTACAGCCCAATATACACTCCTCTCTGCACGCACCGCACACCTTTAGGTCACACAGTCAGAGCCAAGTGTGTTACTGTTATAAAGCTGTTACTGTAATCTGGCTTGAGTCCAGATTAGCGTCTTTAAAGCGCTCATCTGTGTGTCCATCTCCAGATGTTAACAGGCTTAAAGCTGCAGGGGCTGAAAATAGTGTGTGTGTGTGTTGGGTTACACTCTATTATTTACACAGTACTGTTATGAAACAAGTCTTTGCATCCATATTGTGACTATAGACGTGCTCATATATTCGATAACACAATATATCTTGATAATAAACATAGTGTTGTTATCATGGACACTTCAAAATACTGTAAAGAATTATTTAGATGTAACTATCAGTATTGTTAACTTTAACGTTATCTTTAAGCCAGTGCGCACTAAAACAGTGACAAAATTTGTGTTCAGAAGATATAAAACTGATATACACATGTAAAGCTTGTAGTTCGTCACTTCCGCCTAAATGGGGCAACAATTTTATTGACGTCACGTCATACTTCAGTTTCTCATCAAATCTTCTGACCAATCAAATGCTCTCTAGTGTCTGACATGCCCCGCCCCCTTCTTATGGGCTTTTCATTTGATGCACTTGAGCTCAACCACTCTCGCTCGCAGAACTGTGATAAAACAAAACTACAAATACATTTCCATTTATACGTGCATTCATTCATTCATTCATTTTCTTTTTGGCTTAGTCCCTTTACTAATCCGGGGTCGCCACAGCGGAATGAACCGTCAACTTATCCAGCATATGTTTTACGCAGCGGATGCCCTTCTAGCTGCAACCCATCACTGGAAAACACCCATACACTCATTCACACACATACACTATGGACAATTCAGCTTACCCAATTCCCCTATAGCGCATGTGTTTGGACTGTGGGGGAAACCGGAGCACCCGGAGGAAACCCACGCCAACACGGAGAGAACATGCAAACTCCACACAGAAAATGCCAACTGACTCAGCCGGGACTCAAACCAGCAACCTTCTTGCTGTGAGACCACAGTGCTAACCACAGAGTCATCATATATATATAAAATGTATTCGTTAGAGCCGCAATGGTGGTTACAAGTCACGACAGCTGCATATAAACTCTCTATAATCCTGCATAGTGAACTTGTCCATCCATCCTGACGATGACGATTGAGCGAAACACAAACATGTGCTCCGACCAATCAGACAACAGCAATGCATAAACACAAGGATAATAAATACTGTCACAAATTAAGACCCTGTTTATGAACAAATCTAATGTCTGAAACGCCCTCAGTCACTCTCAGGTATTCACATTCACCAGAGCAGGACTGAACACACACCTGCTGTTTTCATAGATCTTTATATGTGTGTTTGCTCAAGTTCTGAGTCACGTTAACCGTCTTTATTATTTCCCTGTGTGTTCGTGATCAGGCGAGATCAGTGGGCGTCGAGGCAGCCCGGGACCAGATGTTTGCAGGAGAGAAGATCAACTTCACTGAGGTAATAAGCGAAGTAAAACACTTGACTGTCATCTGCTTTGTATTGAGACACAGCAGAAACTTCTGTTAACTCCCAGCTTCCTCTTTATATCACTGAGGTGGCCATGACTGTAGCAGTCACTGAGGTCTGCGGATTGTTAGTAATTGTGTAATAATAATGAATACAAATGCATTTTAATTGTATAAAGTTTAATGTATATTTACACACACTATTGAATAGAAAATGAATAGCTCTTCTTTAAATGTATACCAAGAACTTTTTAACAAATATATTCACCACAGTATTTCCCGTTTTATTATTTTTTTCTTGAAATTTTTTTTTCTGTCATTTATTTCTTATATCATATTTATCCTACTCAGTTGTGCTCATACATGTTTTTAATGCACATTTTCAAAATTAATGCCTTATCTTTACATTTCCACAAAGCATTTTTTTAATGCAATGTTGCCAAATATGCATAAAAATAGGTGGATTGAAACATAGCAGGTGTTGCCAGATATTCTTACAAAATCAAACTAAATCGATGTCAAAGATGCACCAAAATAAATTAAAATCTTGTGTTTTTCATGCAGGATACGGAATCTGTAATCCCAACCTTCATCTTCCTACTTTTATTAATGGCTTTATTAACACCGTTGTTGTTGTTGTTGTTTTTTTTGTTGTTGTTTTTTTTCGAATATCCCAAGTGATTTTTAACAAGGACATTATTTATTTTCTACATATTGTGTTTTATGCACTTTCATAATTTATGCACATTTTGGCTTTCGCATTAAAATTTTTTCATCTGATATTCAGAAATACGTATAAAACAATAATAGGTGGATGGGAACATAGCTAGGGTTGCCAGATATTCTTACGAAATCAAACTAAATTGATTCCTGAAATATGCACCAAAATAAATTAAAATCTTGTGTTTGGAATATGGAATTGTTAATCCCAACCTTCATCTTTCTGCTCTATTAATGGCATTATTACTTTATTAACACTGTCATTTTTTTTATTATTATTATTATTTTATTGTTTAAAAAGGATGATTTGCACAGTATTTCCCATTATATTTTTCTTCTGGAGAATGATTTTATTTTTCTCTGTCATATTTTTTTCTTATGAGATAGTTTATCCTGCTCAGTTGTGCACAAGCACATATTTTCTGAATTTATGCACATCTTTGCATTTTGTATTAAGCAATTGTTATGCAATGTTCTAAATTGCGCCCTAAATAGGTGGATGGAAACATAGTTTGATTTTGCATCTGGCAACACTAGCTAAATTAATTCCTGAAAAATGCGGCAAAATAAGTTTGTCATGCAGGATACAACATCGGTAATCCCAATCTTCATTTTCCTACTCTATAAATGGCTTTATTACTTTATTAACACCGTCATAAGTGTCCCAAGGGATGATTAACAACAATATTTTTCTTCTCTGTCATGTTGTTTATATTTTTTATGTACAGTTTATAATTTTGGCATAATTCATAATTGGCATTTGCATAAAAAAAGTTAATCTAAAATTTTCAAAATGCGCATAAAAAATAGGTGGATGGGAACATAGCTAGGGTTGCCAGATATTCTTACGAAATCTAACTAAATCAATTCCTGAAATATTTACCAAAATCTTGTGTTTTTCATGCAGGACACAGACTGCATTTCGTTGCCTTGTACTTGAACATGTGTAATGTAAATTAAGTTGAATCTAATCATATTTTTCTTCTAGAGAAATATATATTTATTAAATTTATTTTATTTTTTAATACATCATAGTTTTATGCGCACGTTAAAAATTTTTAGACATTTTGACATTCCAAAATAAGCATTAAAAAATTGGTGGATGGAAACCTAGCTAGTGTTGCCAGATATTCAAACAAAATTAATCCCTGAAAAATTCATCACAGTAATTCCCATTGGATTTTTCCTCTGAAGAAAGATTTTTTTTTTATTATTATTTTTAACATTATAGTTTACACATCTTGGCATTTCCATTAGGAAGTTTTGTAATGCAATAATCCAAATTGTGCATAAAAAAGGTGGATGGAAACATAGTTTGATTCTGTAAGAATATCTGGCAACACTAGCTAAATCAATTTCTGAAAAATGCACCAAAATAAGTTTGTCAGGCAGGATCGGTAATCCCAACCTTCATCTTCCTACTGTATTAATGGCTTTATTACTTTTTATTAACACCGTTATTTTTATATATATATATATATATTCCAAGTGATGTTTAACAAAGATATTTTTCTTCTCTACGTCACTTTTTTTATGCATATTTTTTTAAATTTATGCACATTTTGGCATTTGCATTAAACTTTTTTTTTATCTAATATTCAAAAATATGCATAAAACAATAATAGGTAGATGGGAACATAGCTAGGGTTGCCAGATATTCTTACCAAAACCAAACTAAATAATCTCTGAAAAATTCACCAAGATAAATTAAAATCTCTGATATTTCATGCAGGATATCAATCATTGATCCCAACCTTCATTATCCTACTTTATTAATGGCTTTATTGCTTAATTAACAACGTAATTCTTTTTCAAATATTTTCCAAGTGATGTTTAACAAGGATGATTTCCACAGTATTTCCCATAATATTTTTTCTTATGGAAAAATTTATTTTTTGCTACACCATAGTTTTTTAATATACATTCAAAATGTATGCACATTTTGGAAAAAATTATGCAATATTCCAAAATACTCATTAAATAATAGGCGGATGGAAACATGGCTAATGTTGCCAGATATTCAAACAAAATCAAACCCTGAAAAAATTCATCAAATTAAGGAATTGGATACAGAATTGTTAATCCCCATCATCATCTTTCCATTTTATTAATGGCTTTATTTCTGTATTAACATCGTCATTCTTTAAAAAAAATTCCAAGTGATGTTTAACAAGAATATTTTCCACAGTATTTCCCATTATATTTTTTTTCTAGAGAAAGATAATTGTTTAGTTTTTATATTTTAATTCACATATATTTTTAGAATTTATGCACATCTTGACATTTGCATTAAGCTATTTTATACAATATTCCAAACTACGCATAAAAATAGGTGGATGGAAACATAGTTTGATTCTGTAAGAATATCTGGCAACACTATCTAAATCAATTTCTGAAAAAATACACCAAAATAAATTTTTCATGCAGGATACAACATCGGTAATCCCAACCTTCATCTTCCTTCAGGGATATTTAACTAGGATATTTTTCTTTCTACATCAGTCAGTTTTTTAATGCACATTTTCAAAATATATGCACATTTTGGCATTTGCATCGAACATTTCTTTTATTTAATATTCTAAAATGCTCATAAAAAAGGTGGATAAAAACATAGCTAGGGTTGCCAGATCCCTGAAATCCCTGAAAAATGCACGAAAATAAGTTAAAATCTTATGTTTTTCATGCATGATATGGACTGCATTTTGTTGCTTTGTACTTGTATGTGTGTAATGACAAAGTTGAATCTAATTAATTGAAATAAATACATATTCATTTTTTACTACATCATAGTTTTTTATGTGCATGTACCACCTTTTTTTAAAGCATACTTTGGAAATTTTGATGGAAACATAGCTGGAGTTGCCAGATAATCAAACAAAATAAAGTCCTGAAAAATTCACCAAAATAAGTTCAAATCTTGTGTTTTTCATGCAGGATACAGAATTGTTAATCACAACCTTTTCTTAACACTATTATTTTAAGTATTAAAAACCCATCCAATAACACAATGCTTAAAATAGCTAAGTCTGGCAACATGAGGTTCACTGAACACCTCAAAAGACATGAAATGGCTATGATTGAAAGTGGCGGCATCAGACAGTGTTAGTTATTTCTCTCTGAAGGGGGCGTGTGTGTGCGTGTGCGTGTGTGTGTGCGTGTGCGTGCGTGTGCGTGTGTGTGTGTGCGTGTGTGTGCGTGCGTGCGTGTGTGTGTGTGTGTGTGTGTGTGTTTTTATATCAGGGTCGTGCCGTCCTCCACACCGCCCTGAGGAACCGCTCCAACACTCCCATCATAGTGGACGGAAAAGACGTGATGCCAGAGGTGAACCGAGTCCTGGAGCAGATGAAGAGCTTCTGCCATGTGGGTCAACACAACTGTACAATAGATTTGTGCTCTTATTAAATAATTCAATATATGAACATGCACAATATTGATATCACGTGCACTTTCAAGTACAGTGACTAAATACCTTATTTAGTCTTTTAGATCACTTTTTAAGAATATTCAGATTAGTGTTTCGCTGTTGTTCATCACTGCAGAGAATGCTTGAGGATTTATTAGGTGATAATTTTTTAATAATTAACGTTTTTAAATTGATGGTCCACAATGTATTTTTAAGGCTTGGTTGTGTTTAGAAAATGCAAAGCAATGTGTGCTCATGCTTCACTCATAGAAAATCTGGTTATTTTTTCACGTATCTTACTTTGATTTATATACAGCTACTCGGCTTACATGAAAACTACTGTCATTTTCTAGTTTCTCTGAAAGGCCTGCTCTCAAGAGGCTCTGATTGGTCAGCTAACATAATGTGCTGTGATTCGCGAATTGGCTCCACGTCACGCCCTTACAAGCATGCAATTTTGCGCAGTGTAAATAGCGTAATAGTTAATAGTTTTTTTTGTTTATTCATGACAACTTGCTTTTGTATAATGTTATTATTATTAGCATTGTTATTTATTTTGTGCATATTTTATATTTGTTTTATTAAAAACAAGCTTGGATTTGTCCACCTGTGGTGTTTTGGACCATATGAGGCACAGCGTATGTTTGGATATAACTGTTTTTTGACCACACTTCATTATTATTGTTCATTTATTCGTTTGCTGGAAATTAGAACTGAATTTAGAAATAATTTTGAAACAAATCTTTGCGCTTAACAAACTAAATTATGTAGGCTAATGGATGTCTTCGGCAGAGTGCATACAACACCATTTCCTTATCCACGAAGGAGAGAAAGTGAAAGTATCCTCGCGCTGCAGATGCTCTGTTTAACTGTTTTCTCAATAGTGAAGCGTTCAGTTTTTCCATTTACAAAGTCGCCATGTAAATAGCAAATGTGCCATGGCGCGATGCAACTGACTCTTAAAGGGAATGAGAGACGAGAGACTGATTGGTTTATTTTCAAAACACCAATAACTCATTAAGAGAATAAGCTCAACCCTGTTAGACCAGGCGGCGCAGAGCGGATTTTTCTGTCCTTAAAATGGCAAAAGTGGATTCGGACACACCCTTAATGCTTTTGCGCCATGAGCTTTAGACTTTGCGCCTAGATCCTTAAAATAGAGCCCTGGGTGTTTACAGCGGTTTGACTGATAAATATGAATTTGTAGCTAAATTGTTAGTGGTGCCAAACAGCATTTCTCTTTGTTTACATCCTTGTTTACATCTTCGCTACAACATACCGTTAATGCTAGAAACTGTGCCTGTAGTTAATCAACTCTTAACAAATAAAAACACTCCCAGGTTGTGGCTCACAATCCTCAGCTTCTTCTGTTGGAGGGGTTTTTAGCCGAATCCAGCATTGAACTGTGAGAGATTCTGGAAGTTCTCCTTTGTCAAATGCTAGCTATATATTTATTATAATTCTCTGGAGCATAATTAAATTAAACTATGCTCTTCTCTCTTTGTGTCGTGTCCTTTTGAAGCCCAAATACTGAAACAGAAGAAGCTCTGTGGAAATATCGGCATTTGGACGCCATTTTAGGTTTTTCTGCTGTAACATTACCGCGCCTTTGGCCACGCCCTGTTGCTACACGGTGTGTGCGCGTGGTGAATGCACATAACCGGAAACCTTTGTGATCTCATTAACCTGAATTTATTTTTTGTAGGAGATTAAGAGATGTTGTTTATGTGCACACAGCTACATTACACATCAACTAAAGTTTAATATATGATATCGCAGTGGACCACCCCTTTAAATGTTTATCTGGCCTCTGACATTGAACGTTCGGTTAATATTTACGGGCCTTTTGTTTGTTAACATTCATTAATTTACCTAAAGTCAATGTAGTAAGTATTTATTATATTAGGTCATGATTAAAAATTTGGAATTGTTGTCTGCGCCAATAGCCTAGTGGTTAGTGGGTCGACATATAGCACCCAGGTGCTCACGGCGACCCGAGTTCGATTCCCGGCACGAGGTCCTTTGCCGATTCTTCCCCTATCTCTGCTCCCCATACTTTCCTTTCTGTTAATCTCCACTGTCCTGTCAATAAAGGTGAAAACCCCTAAAAAATTATTATAAAAAAAAATTGGAATTGTTTTATGAAATGGCGTTTAATTAATAAATTCAGTTGTATTTTTTTATTAACTTTAACATATAACTATAATATGGCTATCTCTAACTGTTGATTTGAATGTGTTCACTATAGTTTACTAATGAGACTTTATTGTAAACATTACTGAACACTGTTGCGTGTCTTTGTGTGTTTATGTGCAGAAAGTGCGCAGTGGCGCATGGAAAGGCTTCAGTGGAAAGAGCATCACTGATGTGGTGAACATCGGCATTGGAGGATCAGACCTGGTGAGTTTTCTCTAACACTCCAGAACTGACCAATAAAACAATCTGATAATCTCTGAAATGATGGGCTGTTGAGTTATTAGAAAATAATGCACACCCGAGACGGCAGAATGGTTACACTTTGGGTGCATTATTCCTCTTATATTATTGTTCCCACAGCTAAACCTACTGTTATGATGTTGTATTTGAGACATTTGTCAGGTTTTTGTACTCAAACTGCTCCTGTGTGTTGGACTAGTTTCTCACACGCCTCATTTAAAGCCTTCTGTTGTGTTTTGATATGATTTTTAACTGTTGTAGCTGTGAAATATTAATGATATGGAGCTGTAATGCATACATCTGCAGCTTCTGGGCATGCGCACGTCAATGTAGTGTTGTTATTGTGACACTGTACAAAAAATATTTACTTTTTTAAAATAAGGGATTGGTTTAGGGTTGGAGTAGGTGTAGAGATAAAAACAAAACAGGTAATTTTAATAAGTAAAAAATTAAGAAATCTGGTTACCTTCCTGTTGCAGTTGTATCTCTTCTAGACACAATCAAACCTGCCGGAACGACTTCTACTGCAAAACAAGCTTTTCTTACTGAGAATTTTTTGCCTTTTTTCTAGTCCAAATATCTAATAATTCTTAAATCTAGCAGCATTTACTAGACAAGCGAAAAATATTGACTTGTTTTAAAAAAAACAATATGTACAAATTAGGTTAGTTCTCTTGAATCAAGCAAAATAAACTTCCTTTTGACATGAGATTATTCTGCTTTAACCTATTGGCAGATTTATTAGGCTGGCTTGTGAAAGCCAACCTACTGTTATCCTATTTAAACTTAATATTATTGTTATTCTTCTGAGACTGAAAATTAAACTCCATCTCCTCCTAGACCGTTCATACTACAACCACCAAACTTACTCTAAACCTCCAAACTGGTCTGACTCGGTATGCTATATCTTTTCTGACTGATCCGACTTTCTATTTTCCGAAAAACTTCCCGGGACTGTCAGAAAAATCCCATAGACTTAACATTGGACCAAACTTTGTGACCTCATAACTCTGCATCAGACTGTCACACAGACTTCTAACTGGACTCATTTCACTCAGACTATCTAACTGCCAATAACTGATGACCTTTAAACTTTCTAGCCACACCCTAGCAACCACTTTTGGACCCTAGAAACTGTCCCATAGACTTCCGTTGCAAAAACTATCATTGACTTAACATTAGATCAAACTTTGTGAGCTCATAACTTTCCATCAGACTGTCCTACATACTTATGGCTGAGCTCATTTAACTCAGCCTAGCCAGCAGCTAATTCACATTGGAAACATGCAAATGACATGCAAACTTTTACTAGAATCATGCTAATAACACGTTAATTCATTATGGAATTATGCTAATATTATGTTAATTTGTACTAGAATCATGCTAATAACATGCTAATCCATGCTAGAATCAGGCTAATAACATGCTAATTTGTACTATAATCATCCTATTAACATGCTAACTTGTACCAGAATCATGCTAATAACATGCTAATTCATGCTTGAGTCATGCTAATAACATGCTAATTCATGCTAGTATCAAATTAAAACTAAAACAAATTAAAGCTAATTTATGCTATGTTAATTATATATATATATATATATATATATATATATACATTTTCAAACAGTTTTAAACTAAATAAACTGTTACCAACAGGCTTTGTCAAGCCAGCCTCACAGTTTCTCTTGACGAACTTTAATAATCTAGTTCTGCTTGATTCAAGAGAAAACTCACTTTATTTGGACATTATTTCTTAAAACAAGACAATATGTTTTGCTTATCTGGAAAATTCTTCTTGATTTTATAAATTTATAGATATTTGGACTAGACACAAGAAGAAATCTATGGAAGAAAAGCATGTTTTGCAGTGTTAGCTAAGCTTTCATCTGAAAATAAATGCATGCCTTAATGTTAATCATCCAATCAGAATCGAGCATTCAACAGAAACGCAATATAAATTATGTTAGGGATAGTTCACCCAAAAGTGAAAATTCTGTCGTTTATTCAACCCACACTTATTTCAGACCCGTTATAATAAGTTTGTTATAATTTTGTTTGTTTTGGTTTAAGTTTGAACATCTGCTTCTGCGTTTGTATTGGCTGCTCCTCTGATGTCAGTTTGATGCTTTAGCCAAAATATTATTAGCCACGCCCCCGTTTACCGCTATTATTATATATTTTTTTGTTGCATATGAACATATTACAACAAGATCAATACAATTAAAAATAAAAAGAAATAGAAAATAAGAAAATAAGAGGAATAATAATAAATTTAATACAGCTTGAATTTACAGATAATATTAGAGGGCCTTTTTGGCTCTTCATTTATATACCATTTCATTTATATACCATATCATATACCACATTATTATTTAAAATCATTAATAAAATAAACCCAACCGCTTTATTATGTGTATATGAGCTTTTCCCATTACAACCATTAGTTGAATAACCCTTTTACCATTAGTTTTCTATGATAAGCCCCTCCCCCTATTTAACATTCAGTCCTAAGTACATCAACATACTGAAATAAAAGGCTTTATACATGGGAAAAGGCAGAATGTGTGTCTTTTGTGTGTGAAAAAGCTTTTGTTATATTAGTGTTGTTCTTCAGGGTCCTC
>CAIGQZ010032523.1:1950500-1975266 GCA_903798205.1 Danio tinwini
ATATATATATATATATATATATATATATATATATATATATAAATTGATATGGGAAGGAGGTAGTTTCTGCCATTTGATTACATGCATTGTTACTTTTGTGTTGCACTAAACAAAACAAACTTTTATTTTGGATGTGATTTATTTAATTTTGTCTAGCACTAGTTTTTAGCAAAGATAAATTGTAAAAACTTTCTAACCATTATAATCACCATAAAAAAATGACATGCATTAAACAAGAACTAACACCTGTGAGTAACGTTTAATGCTCTTTCTCTCAGGATAACCACTTCCACTCGGCCCCTCTGGAGCAGAACGCTCCTGTCATTCTGGCTCTGCTCGGTGTCTGGTATGTCAACTTCTTCCAGGCTGAGACGCACGCGCTGCTGCCCTACGATCAGTACATGCATCGCTTCGCTGCATACTTCCAGCAGGTCAGAACTCTCCTCAGGTCTTTGGATAATTATGCATTCAGAAGTTAATGTCCAAACAGGTCTTGATAGAAGTTCACGTTGTTGCTGAAAATGAGATATAACACTGAAATTGTGATTTAAGTATTTTTCCAGTTGGCTAGATATTATTCATTCAAACAACTTTACCAAAGCCTCTCCACTTGACTTGATCTTGTGCATCCGCCATGTTTGTAGTTTTTTTTTATACACTTTTTACCCGAGTTTGTAGTTCTAATCAATGTATTGTGGGCAATATTAGCAGTTCAAATACGGACGCTTCTACACTTCCAATTTTTACCAACAATAGTAAACCATCCGGGAACCTTTGCCGTACTCTTTTTCAACATACTACAGTTTAGGACATACTAATTCTATTTATGAATACTATTTAGGAAGGATGGTATGCGAATTGGGACGCAGCAAATGCTAACTAGTGATGACGATTTGAAGCTTTTCAGCCAATTTCTCCTGGCTTCATTTGCTCACAATTCCACCTGGTGGCCAAAGAATGTAAATCAAGCAGATGTGTTACTGATGTCCTGATCGCTGTAAGCTGGGCCGGATAAACGTAAGGGCTAGGCAGGGCTGAAGCCCCAGGGCCCACGGAAGGAGGGGGCCCTTGATTGGCTGAATAATTAATTTGCGCTATGATGCTGGAAACGCGCCTTTGGGTTAAAGAAGTTTTCCTTTCGGCTCGCTGCTGTTAAAAAAACTGACCCTTAAAACCACTGATCATCAACTGGCGGCTCGTGTGGATGATGAATGTTCTCCCTGCATTCGTGTGGGTTTCCTCCGGGTGCTCCGGTTTCCCCCACAGTCCAAAGACATGCGGTACAGGTGAACTGGGTAGGCCAAATTGTCCGTAGTGTATGAGTGTGTATGGATGTTTCCCAGAGATGGGTTGTGGCTGGAAGGACATCCGCTGCGTAAAACATGTGCTGGATAAGTTGGCGGTTCATTTCACTGTGGTGACCCCAGATTAATAAAGGAACTAAGCCGAAAAGAAAATGAATGAATGAAATATTATTCTAAAACTGGAAAGTTGCTGGGTTTAAAAGGCAGAGGGCAGTAAATGTGTTTGTGTAACTCCAGCAGAGGAAGTCACTCTGGTGTCATCACATTTTAAAACTATTTTGAAATTGGTACTTTTGGCAACACTATTTTATTAAATCCTATCACATTTTTGACATTAAGACACTTTGCTGAGTTCATTTATGATCTTTCAGGGAGACATGGAGTCCAACGGGAAGTACATCACCAAGTCTGGCACTCGTGTGAATTACCACACTGGACCCATTGTTTGGGGAGAACCAGGAACTAATGGACAGCACGCCTTCTACCAGCTCATTCACCAGGGTCAGTGATGTCAAATCATTGTATAATCGCCATGTTAATGCCCATTTTAAAGAAATCACAACCATTAGGAAAATAGACATGAGCGGGTCACACATACAAGAAGTAGAATTGGCCATTCAAGACTTACACACTCATATTTAGTGAAAAGAGAGGAGAAACTATAAAATATATTTTACCGGAATGTAGGGGTGTGATGAGACGCCTACTCCACGAGACGAGACATGAGATTGGGTTCACGAGTACGAGACGAGATTTTTACACTATTTTAAAGAAATTCTTAATGATGAAAATCAATAGAATAATAGTAGAATTAAAATATTTTGCTAATATATGAATGGAAAATAGATTTTTATTTAAAAAAAAAAAAAAACACAAAATGCAAAACAATTAAGGTTTTTTAATTGTAATGAATTTATTTCCATTTTTATGTGTACAATTTCCATAATTATTCCCATAAATTTATGTATGCAGTAGTTTTATATTAGTTTATATTGAATTCTATGCAATGAACATGCAAACACTGTAAGATATGAGTTAATATTTAAATAGAAAATAGCAAACTACTGACAGGCTTTTCTCCTGCATTTCAGAGCATTTACATTGCAGATCTTGATGGTCAAATCGGATTTTCTGACCGTGTCCCATTTTTTTTTATTATTGATGACCTGCTTACATTCATCATCTTTTAAATGTGACTCGTACACGATTGACTGCAATTACACAGCATATGGCAAAAAGCGCAATGACCAGAAAAATAAAGCGGGCGCTGACTAACAACTGATAATAAAGCGCTTTTTTTTTTTTTTTTTTTTCTCCATTCCAGTATTCATTCAGTTTGCATGGTTTAATTTTTTAAGTTGTTTTGCTGTAGTTTATGACAAAAAACGTTCTCATTTGGCCATTTTCTTTTAATCTAGGCCTTTTTAAACCAGTAGGCATCTTGATGTAATGTCCATGGCGAAATTTCTGCACGTATGCAACGGTTTATGTTGGTTACGTGGCAGACGTTGCGCTCTCTTTCTCTCTCGTGAACATGCTTAAATGCTTGTGCTACATCACACATATAAAATCTTTTTTAGTCTCTGTGTGGAATTTGGTCACGTGAACCAGCAAAAGAAAACGTCCGCTTTTAACGTACAGCATAAACGTGTTTGGTAATCATGAAGGCGGGTGTGTTGAGTCTCCAGCAGTTCAGTATGTGTGTGCGCACTTAGAGATGTGTGTAGGTGCAGAGAATATTGTGTCAAACAGCTGTGTGAATCCTGCTTCCAATCTTCAATGCTAATTTCACCTTCACGCTCCATCATGATAACAACTTTTCACATCCACGAGAATTGCACGAGATCTTGTCACACCCCTACTAGAATATATTTTAAGTTATGCTTGACAGGTTTGTTAATGCAGAAAATATTTAAAGGGATTTGTTTAATAAAAAAAAGGTGGCTCCTGGTGTAATTTTAGGATATTTATCACTTAATAAATGTAAATTTATTGTATGACCTTTTTTATCAGTGTATTTGTGTGACGTTTATCAAGATATTCAATTTTTAATTCACCTTTATTTCTATAGCGCTTATATAATGTAGATTAAAGCAGCTTCACATAGAAGATTCTAGTGAATGTAAACAGTGTCAGTTCAGTTCAGTTTAGCTCAGGTCAGTGTGGGTTAATAATCACTACTGAGAGTCCAAACACTGAAGAGCAAATCCATCGATGCGCAGCTCTACAGATCCCAAACCACGCAAGCCAGAGGCGACAGCGGTGAGGAAAAAACTTCACCAATTGGTGAAAGTGAAGATTTAAAAACCTGTAGAGAAACCAGGCTCAGTTGGGCACGACCATTTCTCCTATGGCCAAACGTTTTGTGCAGAGCTGCAGTCTAGGCACTGGAGAACGCTGGACCTTAGCGAAGACTCGTCTGTCCCTGGAGCGTCACAGGAATCAATCTCATGCTCTCAGGATCACCACAGCAGCTGCTCAAGAAAGGCCTGGTCCAGGATTATGGAAACCTTGGGATCATCTTATCGCTGGTCTTGGATCGAATCAGTGGCGCTGAATAGTGCACTGCAAGATGCTGTTATGTTTCTAAATCATGTATTGAAAATGTATCATTAATGTTGGCATGAATATAGCTAATGCTGCTGATCTGGCATTAAAACTAATTAAGTAATTAATTGATTGATTAATTATGCCCATTTTCACAGCATTAATGAAGATCTGTTTCTCTGCAGGCACTCGCTTGATCCCTGCTGACTTTCTCATTCCTGCGCAGAGCCAGCATCCTATCAGAGATAATCTGCATCATAAGGTAGAGTCTGTGCTGTCTGGACGCCTCAGATGTTTATTCATGATGCAGGGTTTATTTGGAATTCAAATTCCTGGAATATGATTGCATTTCAGACATTAAAAGATATCATTTGCTTATGTTTTTTTATGTCTGAATGGAATTTCAGAGACTTTGTTCGGTTTATTAACATTTGAAGAGTTCAGATGCAATAGCCGCTAAACGCCACTTCCGCCAAAAATGGGCTAATGACATTGAGCAAATGCTTTAGGCCAGAGGTGGGCAAACTAAGGCCCGCAGGCCAAATGTGGCCCGCTGAACACTTTCATCAGGCCCGCGAGGGAGTTTTTAAAATGCTGCTTCTGAGTAACGGTTTGGTTTCAGAATCAGTAAATTAATGATGCAATACAAGTGAACGCGGTACAGTTAGTGCAACCAGTAGAATTAGAACACACTCTCCGATAGGGCTGTGCAATTAATCGAAATCGAATCGCAAGAGACTGCGATATGGCATATATATTACTTAACTTCCCCCGCTCAGAGCAAATGCATGAGTCTGTGTGTGACGGTCATCTGTGTGTATCCAATCGAGTGAGCACACTTTCATACTGCCCAATCAGAATTGCGCAACCAAACTATGCGTAACGCCCACAATAATAAACAGGAAAGCGCGAACGGCTATACGAGGAGCGTCTTGCTAAAAATTAGGGGCTTAGATTTAGCATGGACGGAGGGGGACCAACAATTGAAATGTCCCCACCAATAATTTAATGCCCTTAAAAAATTGCGCTGTCAATATTGACCTAGACATTTTAACCTAGACAGGCTGTGCCTTTCCCTGCTGTCATGTGAGAGGCTGTAGCTGCGATCAGAAAAGCAGCGCCAAAACAGCGCAGGTGAATTTTCTGTGCAAGAATGAGGTGTGTGACACACACACAGGTGAGGATGGCGGCAGCAAAAAAAAGGACATAAAGAGCTTTTTTCAACGAAAAGTGTAAGTCACATAAACTCAAGTTCGCTACTGAATGAGTCCATCATGATAATGGCGTTAATGCTCGTGTTTTCCCCGCTTTATCAATCTGCTATAATGACAGACTGTGCGTTAAAGTCTACAATAACTATTAAAGAAATCTATCTTGTGTTAATGTGACATGATTCTGTCCGATATTACATGTTCCATGCATACTGCCACTATAAATAAGTTATTTTTTAAAGGATTTGACATGTGGCCCTTCACTTGGTTTGAAAACTTGATGTGGCCCTCAGGTCTAAAAAGTTTGCCCACCACTGCTTTAGGCACATAGTACATGTTCAACAAATAGATTTGCTTCAAATCATCTAAATTACGCAGCGTCAGCGCATTCAGAAATAACAGTTTGTTTGCAAAAGCCTCTAAACGCCACTTGCCTTTGACAGCAAAAGCCACTATATCCCGAGAACCAATCAGAAGGCTCGAATCGAATCATACGTTTTCAATGTAGCAGCGCGCTGATGCACAGACTTTTATGAGGAGACTGTTTTATTCCTCTTAAGATTTAAAAAGATGGAGTTTGATGAACTGGATGAGGCCATCCGACTATCAGTGAAATGAAAATGAAAACGTCCTTTACCTCAAAACTCTGTGCATTATAAGAAAAAGAAAACACACTGTACAGTCGGAAGTGTAGCATGCATTCATAATTTGCAGTCCGACATTAAACGGCAACTCCATTTTTATGAAAGACTAAGTTGAGATGCTGTTCTTTTATCCCACATGGATGCTATGAGGATAAACAAGAGACGAAAAGAGACCTTAAGTATGGTGAGGATGAATGAATGACAGCTTCTAAAAGTGTCTGAGAGACATCGCCATTTTGCCCAGTAGACCTTGCGTTTTATTTGCTCATGTAAGCTATTTTGTAAAAGATAAATATAATGTATAAAACTACATTATTTGTATTACTTCAATAAATTACAGTACTTTTTTATTAATGGATAGTGCACAGATATTAATGTTTCACTACATTATTTGAATCTACCAAGCTTAGTTTACAATGTTTACATTGCTCTACTTACATTAAATCTAAATCCCAAATATCAGAAATGACAACAGATTAAGATTTAATTAATGTCAAGATTAATAATGTTATTGATTAATGCATCTACTTGACCGATTTCAATAATTCATTTTCTTTATCAGGGGTTACCACAGCGGAATGAACCGCCACTTACTTGACAGATTTGTGTATTTTTAATTTCAGGTGGTTTGTGTAATGTGTTTTATGTTTGGTAAAATAATTTCTAATGGCATCTTCAGTGATTTTTCAACTAAATACACTGTCTTGTCCCAATATGTGGATTTAGAGGTTTTTGCAAAAAAAAGCACAAGTGGATTTAGCTGGTTTTGACACAAAAGAAAATTTACCTTGTTAAAAACCAAAGAATTGTCTTGGGGAAAAAAAAAAGTTATTTTATTTACTAGCTAATAACCTTATCATTATCTACAAAAAAGGAAACTTCTCAACCTAATCAGAGGAGCCTGATAGAAAATACTCATTTACAAAAAAAGAGGTCTGATGGATTTAGAGGGTTTTGCACCTGAACTCATGTATTTTTTTTTCTGTAATGTAATTTTTGTTTATTTTCAACTCTATTTTATTCATTTTATGCTCATCAATTTTAAGTTCTTTAAAAGAGACCTATTGTGACCCTTTTCACAAGATCTAAAATAAGTCTCTGATGTTTCTAGAGTGTGTGTGTGAAGTTTCAGCTGAAAATACCACACAGATAATGCTTTATAACTTTCTAAAAATGACCCCTTTTAGGCTTTGATCGTAATTGTGGCGTTTTGGCGACTGTTGCTTTAAATGCAAATGAGATTGTGCTCTTTTTCAAAAGGAGGTGGAGCTATAAATGCCTGTGTCAGCATAGTGGCAGAGTCAAAAACAAGACTAACGTCATATGCTATTGAGGAAGAGATGGTCACTAGTGGGTGGAGCTTTCCCCCTCTGATGACATCATACAAAGGGAGAATGTCAATCAAAGTGTTTCTGCAGACTGTTTTTATCAAGTCTGATTATAAACAAATACAATTAATACATTTTATCATAAAATTATGATTATATTCACGCACTGCTCCCACACAACTACATTTAAACCCCTTATGAAAATGATTTTTGCATAATAGCTCCCCTTTAAAGTGAAAATCCTGAAGATATTTGAAGTTATTGTTGCGTTACGTTATGCTTCTTTCACTTTCTGAATCTTACAGATCCTGATGGCGAATTTTCTGGCGCAAACAGAAGCTCTGATGAGGGGAAAGACTTCTGATGAGGCTAAGAAGGAGCTCCAGGCTTCTGGGATGTCTGGAGACTCACTGGAGAAACTCCTGCCTCATAAAGTGAGTGGCTCATTGTTTGATACATCTTTAGAGAGGAGACTTTTTAATGTGGTTGGTGGACCAGCCTTGATATTTCTATGAATTGGGGTTGTCACGATACTGGAATTCGATACCAATCGATACTCATTTATTCATTTTCTTTTCTGCCTAGTCCTTTTATTAATTCGGGATCGCGTTATCCAGCGTATGTTTTACACAGAAGATGCCCTTCCAGCTGCAACCCATCACTGGGAAAACTAAACGATACTGAAATGTTAACTTCCTTTCCTGTTAACATTTGAGCGCTGCTAAGTGCGTTCTGTTGGAATATTTAGCCAATTCCATACGTGTTCAATAAAAAAGATCAGGAGAGGGTTTTCTTCAATGTCAAAAATATTAGTAATTTATTGGATACAAAAGAATAATTCGAATCACAGACTTCTGATATCCTTAATGCAATGCAAGAACTACATTCAGGTGATGTCATTTTTATTACCTGTCTCCAGCTTTTATACACAGCTGATATTAACAGGTGGAGTTTAGTGGAATTCGTCACTTGTCAATCATTCTCCAGTCCTCCATTGGCCGCACCCATACATACGTCCTCTTTTTCTTCGAATTCTCTGCACAACATTAAAAGCATAAGACTTCTCAACTGCAAATATTCTGTGTTCAGTTTCAACCCATCGCTTCTCACAGGAAATTTCCTTTTCCTATCAGCTCTTTAACAGTGCTGATTTGCCATTGTGTTCACATGCTCAACGGAAATGACTGTGATTGGCGGTGAAGGTCATCAGTTCACTGAACTCGCCACTGTTTACTGAATGTAACCATAGATGGAGGGATACTGGAGCATTTTAAAGTCACGTTGATCAGCTGGTTTGTCTATAAGCTCACATACTAACGATCCGCTGATGAGTCACGGCTTTAAAATGCTCCAGTGTCCCTGTATTTGTGGTTACACACAATAAACAGCGGTGAGTTCAGTAAATGATGACCTTCACCGCCAATCACAGTCATTTCTGTTGAGCACAAGAACACAATAGCCAATCAGCTCTGTTTAGGAAAGTGCTCAAATGTTAGCGGGAAATAGACTTTTTTTAAATTTTAGTATCGATTGGTCCTGAATTCCAGTATCGTGACAACCCTACTATGAAATACATTGTGAAATTGCTTGCTTTTTATAAACTGATGCAGTTTATTTATTCATTTTGTAGGTTTTCCAAGGAAACAAGCCAAGCAACTCTATCATCTTCAAGAAGCTTACACCATTCATGCTTGGTGCACTTGTTGGTTAGTATCAAACAAGTTATACCCGTGCTTCCTTTT
Source organism: Danio tinwini (assembly GCA_903798205.1). NCBI lineage: Eukaryota > Metazoa > Chordata > Actinopteri > Cypriniformes > Danionidae > Danio > Danio tinwini. Next base: position 1,959,277 of record CAIGQZ010032523.1, read on the forward strand.
GTAAATGTACATTCATTTTGTAGTTCTTATGTAAAGGGATGCACTGATTTGTTTTGGCCACCAAAATAACCACTTTCAGCCAAAAATGCTGATAAATATGGCCCAAAACCATTGACTAGATTGTGAGGGCTGCAGTCAAAGTTCAAAATAGATCAATGTTGTGCTTTGTGGATATAATGTTCACCTAAACATATACTTATCTATGCATGAACAGCACCTGTTAACCAGAATTAACGCGCCTACATGATTTTTCTATTTAGTGTATTTGTTCCTGCTGCTTGCAATAGAGCTGATGTGTTGTCATGGCAACAGTGACTCCTCTAGACTCTTTTACTGTCAATAAAAGATGGTTATTTGCTTGTGTGTTGTTGTTTATCACTGTAGTTTAAGTTCAATTTTTTTTTTACAAAATTACTTAACAGAATAACAAATATGTGATATAAAACATTTCTGTTTTGTTTTTTTTGCCAAATACATCCAAAAGTTTTGATTTCTGTTCAGCGTTTTCATTCTGATGGATCCATACTGATGGACTGTATTTTGTGTTTCAGCGATGTATGAGCACAAGATCTTCGTGCAGGGTGTGATGTGGAATATCAACAGCTATGACCAGTGGGGGTGAGTCCAACTCTGAGAGCTAAAAGTCCTTGTTTAGGCCTGAACAATAAGATATTGAAATGTTAATTTGGATAGTTTATTCATTTCCTTACTCAGTCTGCGACGGGTGGAGATTCATTCTAGTAACATGTTAGCAACATTCTGTTTCATGCAGGAAACATGCTAGCAATGTCATTCATCTAGAAACGTGATAACATCATGCGGTCATTTTAGAAACATGTTCTAGTTTATACTAGAAGCGCGCTAATAACATGCTAAATCATTCTACAAACATGCTAACAACATGCTATTTCATACATGAAACATACTAGCATTCTAGTTTGTACTAGAAACATACCAAAAACGTACTTTTTTTTTAAATACAAAAACACTAACATGTTAATTCACAAAATAACCATGTTAACATTTTAATTCATACTAGAAACAGGCTAACAACATGCTAATTCATTCTAGAAATAGTTAATGACATGCTATTGCATACAAGAAACATGTTAACATGCTAATTTGTACTAGAAATGTGCCAACAACATGGTAATTCAGTCTAGAAACATGGTAAAAACATGCCATTTCATTCTAGAAGCATGCTAATAATGTACTGTTTTATACAAAAACATGCTAGCAAGATGTTAATTCATACAAGAAACATGCTAACATGATAATTTATAATAGAAACGTGCTAACAGCATGCTAATTCATTCTAGAAACATGGCAACAACATACTGTGTCATACAAGAAAAATGTTAATTCATACAAGAAACATGCTAACATGATCATTTATACTAGAAACGTGCTAACAGCATGCTAATTCATTCTAGAAACATGGCAACAACATACTGTGTCATACAAGAAAAATGTTAATTTGTACTAGAAACATGCTAACATGATAATTTATACTAGAAACGTGCTAACAGCATGCTAATTTATTCAAGAAACATGCTACCAACATGCTACTAACATGTTAACATGCTAATTCGTACAAGACATATGGTATCAACAAGGTAATTCATTGTAGAAACATGCTAATTCATTCTAGAAAATGTGCTCATAAAGTGTTCCCGTTTGAGAAAATGATGACAGTTTCAGTTTTTGTGGGTGAGCTGTAACTTTAATAAGAGAATATGATGTCATCTATCCCATCAGCGTTGAACTTGGCAAGCAACTGGCCAAAAAGATTGAACCCGAGCTGCAGGACGATGCGGAGGTTCATTCCCACGACTCCTCCACCAATGGACTCATTGGATTCTTCAAGAAGAACCGCTCTTAGAAGTTTTCCGACCTCTGCTGACCCCCTCATCCAATGAGATTAGAGAATTATGTATTAACGCTTGGCATAGTTCAGACGGGGAGCCGAGAGCAGGAGGATGAGCACTTTATGTCTGTCGTCATCTATAAGGCATGATGGTTTCGTGTGTGTTTGTGTGAGATTTCGACTGTATTCCTGTATCTGTGGACCAGCGTGAGACGATTCTGTCAGTATACACCGCTCAATCTGCTGTAGATGGATCTTCATGTTCTCCTTTGGACCAACGAACCACAATAAATGTATTATTTGTCACATTAGTTTGTCGTTGGTTAACTTTCATTCTCTCTCAGAAATTAAGGGTTCGTTCATATAAAAATGAAAATTTTACCATTGTTTATGTATCTTCTGTGTTCCTTCTGTTGGACACAATGGAAGATATACTGACAAATGCTGGTCATTGACTTGCATGGTATTTTTTTCTTCGACTATGGATGTCAATGAGGTGGCACTGTGGCCTCACAGCAAGAAGGTTGCTGGTTCAAGTCCTGGCTGGGCCAGTTGCTCTTCTTTGCTTGAAACACAAGAAATGGACGGGAAATAATGTAGCTCCTCCCTCTTTTTAAAGAAACAGCCAATGATTTTTTATTTTATTTTTTTTATCACCACTCGGTCAGTGAGAGTGATTCAAGTGCATCAAATGAGAAAAAGGGGGCGGGGCATGTCAGACACTAGAGAGCATTTGATTGGTCAGAAGATTTGATTAGAAACTGAAGTATGAGGTGATGTGAAGAAAATGCAAAGTGACGCACTGTAAGCTTTACACATGTTTATATTTTATAAATGTGAATTTTGTCAGTGTTTTAGAGCTTAAAGATATCCTTAAGGCTTAACATGCTGAAACTTAACATCTGAAAAACTTTATTTCGATTTCACTGGGACTTTAAAGGGCTATGAACAACCCCCTCACCCCCGCCCCATCTCAGCAGGGTGTTTTCACACCTCTAGTTTGACAAAAATTCAGGAAAGTGGGCGAGTCCCGCTCTGTTTAGGTGGGAGTGTCAAGGGGTGAGAAAGGAAAGGATTTGCATGAAAAGTGGAGTTTCAGTTCGAGCACATGTTGATTTTCACAGTGGCAAAACAACACACAGATGCAGAGGAGAAAGACAGTGACTATGTTTACATGCATATCAGTAATTTATTTGCCAAATTCTTAATTTGTCGACTTTAACTGCAGTTCAGCACTTTCATTTTCATTCAGCAACATTTCATGCATGCCCCTGTGACAAACGAGATATTGGATGCGAGGAACTGCTGGAAGAGTATAGTTTTATAGGAATATTTGATACCACACGACGAATGAAGGAAAAAAAAAAACCTTTGCATTTCTTGGTAACTACAGCAGATCTTTCAGTCCATAATATTGCAGCGATATTAACGTACTGTAAACTTAATAACTAAATCATTTTGACTAAGGTATGTCTTTAAACACTGAAAGGGTACTGCTGACGATATGAACTAACTTTGCCTGTGATCACACACTTACCAAATCTGCAGAGACAGGACAATCAACACCAACTGGAGCCACGTCTTTTTTAAAAGGAGACGAGCTGCAAATCTGGATTTCATCATTGCCAGATGCCAAAAGCTATCGGGTAAAAAAAAAAACATGCCTTACAAACGTATTTCCGCCGCGTGTTAGCAGACCACTGTAATCCACATGTGAGTCCTGCTGCGCTCTCATAGCGGTGAAATGAAAACAAAATCTTCATTGCAGCACATTTATAAACACTACACTGACGACCCAGATCTCCAAACAATTCTTCTTCCACTTGTTTTAATTACGGTTGGCAACACAAGGTGGCGTCCCTCTGCCATCTGAACACTAACAGGTAAGAACAGTCTTCAAAGCTACAGCATCATGCATATTAATTAAGTTGTACATCATTTTAAATAGAGTGCGCTGATTGATTTGAACCAAGTTTTTCTTCATGAATTAATGCTGAAAGCTCAATGACGTCACGTTGTACTCGCTGGTACAGACATCCAGTCTCCACACTAGAATTCACGCAAGCATCTAATTGCTGTGATGCAGCTTCAAAAATTCTTTTCAAACCGGAAGAACGAATTAGCTTGAAACAACAATTTTCACTTGTTAGTGAGATATGTGTCCTAATAGTGTTTTTAGCAGCATGGGACACATATATGTCTGACAACATCTCAACAAATGTGTTTTGGGGTTTCCTAACCCTTTAAGTGTCCTTTGCATGCTGTTTTTAGTGGATTATTCTACTTTGACCTACTTTTCTCTTTACTTTCCAGCTATCATAATGGAGGCCAGCTAGTGAAGTGCTGTGCAGGTAAACCTCACTCCTCTGCCCTCTAAAGGTGCTCTAGCGACTGATGCTAGAGGCCTCGGTATATAGCCTCTTTGGTAGAGCAACTGACTCCCATGCGGAAAGTCGCTGTTTCGATCCCAGCTCAGAGCAGGTTGGGTGGTGTAGGACTGGCGGGGTTACATTTACAGTTTTCTGTGTTTCTCATTTTCCTTTCATGGAAAAACTAGTTACCTTTTGTTAGTGTTCCCTAAAATGCGTGTCCTCCCTTCATCAAGCTGGATTTGATCTGTGTCAAACATTCCATTAAAAAAAAACCCATCAGAAGTTGAAGGAAATCTTTTAACACTGAATTACAAAAAGGGAGAGATCTTAAAAAATGCATGCTGTTTTTTTTTATTTTTTTTTTATTTAGTACAGTCCTGAGTATTCTTCATAAAATATATTTACATAAACACTACCTGACAAAAGTCTTGTCGCCTATCCAAGATTTAGGAACAGCAAATTATACCTTGACTTCTAGTTGATCATTTGTGGTTTATATAGAAGGCAAAGGCCTCCGGATTACACTTATTTTACCAAAATAAAAGATGATCATGTCTTGATTTTGAGTGATTACATTAGGACAGTAAGGTCTGACTTTGCTTAGACAAAAGTCTAAACCTTCAATAATGTCCAGTATAGAATATAAAGTCATGCTGCAGTGGAAACAGAATGAATATTGTGTCTGACTCCATCATGAGCTTGGAGGACTGCATCCATACATCTCTGAATGACTCAAATCACTGATTAATAAAGTCATCTGGAATGGCAAAGAAAGCTCAATAATGTTCATGTCTGGTGACTGGACTGGCCAACCTGGAGCATCTTGTCCTTCTTTGCTGTCAGGAACCAAATGATCAACTAGAAGTCAAGTTATTATTTGTTGCTCTCACAACTGGGATCGACAGCCAGACTTTTGTTCACGAGACCGAAGAAAAATGTATTATTAAAATAACTGCAAAAGTTTGTGAACCCTTTTGCTTTTGAATACTTTGTGATCTACGGCTGTTGCTTGTTTGTTTTTTTGCTTATTGATTTGTTCTTTGAGTTTCTTGTTTGTTCTGAACAGTTAATCTGCTGCAGTTTCTTCTATTTCTGGCATCGTTTGCGGATCTGAACCCTTTCCAGCAATGAGTGCATGATAGTGATGTCCGTCTTTTCACGATGACAACTGATGGACTTAAACACGAGTATTAAAAAAAAGGTTCAAACACTCACTGATGCTCCAGAAGGAGAAACAATTCATTAAGAGCCTGTAAACATTTGCAATTGGAAGATAAAGAAAAGTTGTATGTAATTTGTCTTCCCAGAAACATGCAAGTACCGTCTGTTGCTTCTCAAGGAGATGGGGGGAATATTTCAACAAAATAAGAAAACATATTTGTCCTGGTCAAAAATGTTCACCCCCTTTATTCTGTAAGTCTTCCACTGGGATGAGATCCTGAAATGTGTGGTTTTTTTTTTTTTTTATAAGCATGGCATGTGTCATCATGTACAACATATTCCTTGTCCGACTCTTTTTGTGTGTGTGTGTGTGTGTATGTGTGTGCGCGCGCATGTTGTTTTTATTTCTGGAACATCTTATCAACCACAATCATGCGTCGGGACAGTGCGTAATCCACATAATCTCCCCTTACCAGGCAGGTTTTGTTTGATCTTTATCAAGCATGTTGAGCTCAAAACCTTTGCCATTGAATTGGCAAACCTGCAGCTAACAACGCAACTGCTAACATTCTTAGTGATGAACAAACATTCGAGAATTTTGAGAAAATGTATTCAAAGTAATACAAGACACTAGGTTTTAAAAAATACCTGTGTTTATTGGGAGATACAGATGTAGTTATTATTAGCTCATTTTTTAAAATATTATAACCGTACACTGGATGGAAGAAATCAGAGAAGTCTTCAACTCATTACCATTTATTCTTATATTATTATTTCATTTGATTAAATATTTTCACTTTCAGATTGATTGTTAACTAGTTTGAGGTTTGTATTTGCGTTTATTGAAGTTACATATTGTAGTGGTAGCTTGAAAGAGATCCCAGCCAACTATAAACATGGATTCAGAGCAGGAGACACATTTATAATGTATTAACATATTGTACAATAAAGCTTTATTAGTCTTTCTTTAACAGACTACATTGGAAAAAATACTATTATAATATATAATACTGCAGCAAAAAGTGTACTGTCAGTCTATTATCAACATCCCATTTTGAAAGTCATGTTAATGGGGGATATGCACACGGACTTTTTAATTTCAGTCGGCCAGCCCCAGGGCTTCCGTTTAATTGTCATCCCATACAAAATCACGGCATTTAAGATCTGATTTAAGATCTCAGCCTGGCTGAGATACGATATAATGTGGATATCAGACCAAACAAGAAGCACTGCATTAAATATTTTTCTGCACCATGTCTTTAAAATATGGAAATTAATTTTACCCCAGTATTTTCAATGGAATTTCTGCGCTCGCCTGTTGCTAATGAAGGCACCTGCATTTAAACGGTCTTTCGTCTCTTTTACGCTTTAACAAAATTGGCCAATTTCCAATATTATATTATATTATCACATATAATATTGGAAAACGGCTAATTTTATATATGTCAAATATATTAAAAACCTATAGCTATTAAAATATAGGTTCTTTCTGTGTGGGCCCAAATGGACCTATATGAGGATATATGTGCATATATGAAACCTATATGCAGTATATATGATAATATATACGCTGCATGCATATGCCACATATAGGGCTGCACAGTGGTGCAGTGGGTAGCACGATCACCTCACAGCAAGAAGGTTGCTGGTTCGAGCCTTGGCTTTGTCTGTTTGCATTTCTGTGTGGAGTTTGCATGTTCTCCCCATGTTTGCGTTGGTTTCCTCTGGGTGTGCCGATTTCTCTCTCAGTCCAAACACGTGCTACAGGTGAAAAAAGTAGGCTACATTGTCCCTAGTGTATGTGTGTGTGTGTGTGAATGAGTGTGTATGGATGTTTCTCAGTGATGGGTTGCAGCTGGAAGGGCATCCGCTGTGTAAAACATATGCTGGATTAGTTGGCGGTTCATTCCGCTGTGGCCAGATTAATAAAGGGACTAAGCCGAAAACAAAATGAATGAATGAACGCCACATATAGGCAAAAATTGAGGTGCATATACAGGCTATATAGGTCTCTTGTGTAGCTTCTATATATCCACATATAAGCCCAATTAAGATATGTCTCCCATATATAGCTCATATCTCATTTTGGCAATGGTCATAGGCTACATAATGCCATAGCTCATATTTTCTATTAAGGCAATAAAAAAAGAGCAAAAAACCTATGCATCTTCGACAACTTGAAATTGGTATAACATGTAATTGGCATGTTATGGAATTTATGGCAACTAAGTTTAACATGTCAGTATTTATTTGTATGCTAGATCATAACTATTCAAGTTAAAGTAATTTCAAGTTACTTGATGATCACGGTCTTATTGTAAGTGTTGTATTGTCGTCTTTCAGGTATTTCAGCATTAATGTGCTTTTTAAATAAATAAATACAAAACAAAGCAGCTGCATGCCATCTCAAAAAGATAACGGACGTCCCTGCTGAAAAAAAAACTAGCTTAAACCAGCCTAAGCTGGTTGGCTGGTTTTAGCAGGTCGACCAGCCTGGTCTTAGAGGGGTTTTGGCCATTTTTGGTTTCCAGCCTGGTCTTAGCTGGTCAGGCTGGAAAATGACCAGCTTAAACCAGCCTGGTTTAAGCTGGACATGTCTGGTTTTGCCTGGTCAAGCTGGTTTCCCAGCCTGACCAGGCTGGAAATGGCTGGAAACCAGCCTGGAAATGGCCAAAACCCCTCGAAAACCAGGCTGGTCGACCAGCTAAAACCAGCCAACCATCTGGCTGGTTTAAGCTGGATTTTTCAGCAGGGGTGGAATATTGCAATATATAGTTTATTCAAAATATTGATTGGAAGAAAGTTTGGGTATTACCTAATAAATATAGATATTTCAATTAGATGTCGCTCATGCTATTATTGTCTGTTGTAAAGAATGCGTATAGAGCCGCCATTTTGGCACAGTGAAGTTGTGAGTTAGCAAGGCCTAAAATTATTTGTATATATTTTTTCTTTATTTGTTACTTTATTTTGTTTTACTTATTGAGGTTTTGTACTTATAATTATTATAATGTACTTATATAACTCTTACGCATATTTGTATGTACACCTATGGCATTGTTTGTATGTCGTTCATGCATCAAGATCCAATGGACGGCCGATCGCTTTCACTCCAAAATGGCGGAATCGCGAGGCTGTTGCTCTGGAACGTTCTATTGAGTGTCGCCCTGTGGTGATTCTAAGCTCTTTGACCACACTGTACTTTCGGAAAATCTTCATCCTCGCCGGGGTTTTCAGTAAGTATCGGCTTCAGTAACCTAATATTGCATTTTCGTGCGGTCGAACAGTGAAACCGCGTTGAAAACGTGCAGTTTTTTAAATAATTTGTGTTCGTTTGGACAGGGCCTTACGTTACCTTAGCACTAAAGCTTGACGGTTCTGAAATTAGACCCACATTTTGTCTTTTAACCATGCCGACAAGCCAAATTGGGACCCTTTTTCAGTGGTATGTTTTCGCAGTTCACTGGTTTAATGCACACTAACATGTGGCCCTCGAGTGTTTTAACAATAACATTATATATAGTTCAGCCCAAGACCAGCACTCTGCAGGCCATAGGCGTGCTTAAACATGCCTAAATATACCACATATGATATCCATTGGCAGAGGGCGTGATTCATTCCTGTGTGCTGTGTGAAATGAAACATAAAACCTGAAAGATTTACAAGATTTACACACTCATCAAACCAGCCGAGCGCAGGTAGAGCGGCACAGGTGTGTGCGAGACATGGAGGAGGCTGTGCAAGGTTGTGTTGGGCTTGTGTATGATCTGCTGATGGTCATCTGTGTTGGGTTTCTGCTTTTACGAATCGCCCAGGGACGATCAGTGAGGTGGTTTGTGCTTCTGCTAGTTTCTGGAGGGATTTTAAACTGTTTGGTGCATTCAAGTGCACTTAAAATCGGGCTCATGAGTGTGCTGTGTAGTGTGGTCCACTATGTAGAGCGAGATGTCATGATGACTACCGCAAACAAGGCTGTGCTCATCACAGGTAAGATGATCACTTTATTTATTTCTGTTTATATACACATTTATTAATTAAACACATTACAAAACAATAGTTTTTATACTTTCTAATACGATTTCCTTTGTCTTTGCCATGATGACAGCACATAATATTTGACTAGATATTCTTTAAGATACTAGTATTCAGCTTTAAATGACATTTAAAGGCTTTATTAGGTTAAATTTAGTAATTAGGCAAGTCATTGTATAACAGAGTCGCTTGTTGTGTAAACAGAAAAAAATATTGCTTAAGGTGGCTAATAATATTGACATTAAAATGGTTTTAAAAAACCCCAAATGCTTTTATTGTAGCCGAAACAAAACAAATAAGACTTTCGCCAGAAGAAATAATATTATAGGAAATACTGTGAAAAATACCTTGCACTGTTAATCATGGTTTGGGAAATATTAAACAAAGAAAAACGAATTCACAGAAAGGCAAATAATTGTGACTTCAACTTTATACTGTATTGTGTATGTGTTTTTACAGTATTGCATGTTTTTACTGTAAAATATACTGTAACTTTCACATTGCAACTTTAAAATACTGCATAACTACAGTAAAATACAGTTCATATTACAGTTAAATACTGCGTCAATTACAAAAATGGTTAACTGTATATTATGGTAAATTTTAAACTTTCATTTCTCACTATTATTAATTTTCATACTTTAATATTGTATTTTTTTGACTCGTTTCTTGTCCAAATGTCTAAAAATTCTTAATTCAAAAAGCATTTTCTAGACAAGTAAACATTTTTGTTCACTTGTCTATTGTTTTCAGAATACGTCAAAATTAGGTGATTTTTCTCCCTAAATCGAGCAAAATAAGCCACTGGGGTTTAAGCAAGATAATATGAAAACTAATTAGGGTAATTAGGCAAATTATTGTATAACCATGGTTCTGTAGACAATGAAAACAAAAATAATAATAAATAATAATTTTATAAAGAAAAATAAAGAATTCCTTTATTGAGACGTGTTGGTTAATCTGCAGTCATACAGCGTCTTCAAGACGTCCATGAGTCTGCAAGAGCCTATCAGGAGTTTCTTACAGGTCTGCAGTATGCAAGTTTTACCACAAATCTGTTTAGCAAGTCTAAATTGAGTCTATAATAGGTTTTAGGAGGAGGGGAGATAGCTGCACAAATGCAAATGAAGTAGGTAGGTGAAAAAAACTTGCCATGTCAATGACCACACAAAGGGTTTCTTTGGCCTGACAGTATCACCCGAAGACAAAAGGAGGGTCGTTAAAACCCTGCCCGTAGCATTTGCATCACTTTGGCTCAGCCAGTAGTCAGGAAGACAAAGGTTTAATGTCCCTCATAGCTGGGCTGTTACAGTCTTCGAATGAAATTTATAATAAAAAAATGTTATGTAGATTATTGTTCATTTAAAACTAGATTATATAAATTTATATTTCCACAGTAAACTTTTGGAAACCTGACAGAAATGTTTTACTTCACCACCAATCAAAACTAATTAATAAATGAAGAACTGAAAGGTCTTATTTTGCACAAATATCCATACAGATCAAAAGATCAATCTAATTCTCATCGATATATTTATTTTTACTTTTGGATGTGTTTAGGTTCAATTTTATTAAAAGAAACATGAATATATCATGGTATTATTTGATGTAATGTCTTTAGGCTGATAATAAAACTATTAAAGCAATGTTGTACAGTAATACAGTGCATGATGATGACCAATACATCATATATGTTAATCATAGTTATAAATGCTGTTTTAAGTCAGTTTAATGTCATTTCTGTTAAAAAATACATCTAAGGCGACTATTAATTTTACAAACATCTTTTAGTGCAGTAAATTATTGGAAACCGGACAAAAAAAGTTTTTTTCTCTCACCACCAGTAAAAACCAATTAATAATTAATAAATGAAGCTCAGTTTTGGTAAAATTGAGCATTTTCCCTTTACAATTGCCCATAGAGTCATAAACAGATCTAATTCTCATATATACAGTTGAAGTCAAAATTATTAGCCACACTGAATTATTAGCCCCCCCTGTTTATTTTTTCCCCAATTTCTGTTTAACGGAGAGAAGATTTTTTCAACATTTCTCATCATAATAGTTTAATAACTCATGTAATAACTGATTTCTTTTATCTTTGCCACGATGACAGTAAATAATATTAGACTAGATATCTAGATATTTTTCAAGACACTACTATACAGCTTAAAGTGGCATTTAAAGGCTTAATTAGGTTAACTAGGCAGGTTAGGGTAATTAGGCAAGTTATTGTATAACGATGGTTTGTTCTGTTGACAATCGGGAAAAAAATAGCTTAAAGAGGTTAATAATATTGACCTTAAAATGGTGTTTAAAAAATTTAAAACTGCTTTTGTTCGAGCCAAAATAAAACAAATAAGACTTCTGAAAAGATTTTTATCAAACATACTGTGAAAATTTTCTTGCTCTGTTAAACATAATTTGGGAAATATAAAAAAAAATAAATAAAATTCAAAGGGGGGCGAATAATTCTGACCTCAACTGTATATATAAATTTTTTTTTAACTTTTGGATATTCAATTTTATAAAAAAAAACATGAATATATTATGGTATTATTTGATGTAATGTCTTTAGGCTGATAATAAAACTATTAAAGCAATGTTGTACAGTAATATAGTGCATGATGATGATGATGATGATCAAAACATCATATCTGTTAATCATAGCTAAGGCCAGACGGAATCTGCGGATGTTTTTTACCATTTCTGCAGATAATTTTGATAAAAATCTGCAAATTTCTGTGGAATTATTTTGGGAGTATTATAACTAAAATCCTAATATGTGAAATAAAAAATAATACCCTTTTAATATTTTTTTTTATGTTTAAAATGCAAATCCAATTAGATTCACTTTATTTGGTAAACAAAGCAAGTCTCTCATATAACATATCTACTAAAAGACAGAAAATATGACTTTACAACCTGCATTGCACATAAATCAGATGAACATTTTCATATTAGTCAATAATATTACTGTAATTAATTTAAAAACGGAATAAATTTAGATTTACACTCATTTACTCAAGTAAATAAACAGAATTAATGATGGGCTGAAAATCTGCAGAATTCTGCTTGCACAGATTCCGTGTGGGCCTAATCATAGCTTATTAAACCAAGTTTCAATTAGTTTTTTTAAGCTATAATTGCTGTTTTAAGTCAGTTTAATGTCATTTAAGTTAAAAATGACATCTATTTAAGGCAACTATTAATTTTAGAACCATCTTTTTGTACAGTAAATTATTGGAAACCTGACAAAATTTTTACTTCAAAACCAAGTAATAAATGAAGACTGATTTAGTTTAAAGGTTTTTGTTTTGGTAAAATTGAGCATTTTTCCCTTCTCAAATGTCCACAGAGTCATAAATGGATCACTCTAAATCTTATAAATATATAGATTTTTTACTTTTGGATGTGTTTAGGTTCAATGTTATTAAAAAAAACATGAATATATCATAGTATTATTTGATGTAACGTCTTTTTGGCTGATAATAAAACTATAAAGCAATGTTTTACTGTAGGAAAGTACATGATGATGATCAATACATCATATATGTTAATCATAACTTATTAAACCAAGTTTCAATTAGATTTTTTTTAAGTTATACATGCTGTTTTAAGTCAATTTATTGTCATTTAAGTTAAAATGACTCATAAGGCTAATTTGATTCAACATTTTTGAGGCAACCATGTAATTTTAACAGTATATATGTGTAGCTAATAAAATAATGAGTGATTTTTATGACAAAGACACAAATGTGTTTTTGTTATTAAAATGGCACGACTATGCATAAGCCCTAAATGGTTTTTGTAAAACATCTTTGTAATTTGTGATGAAATGCAAACTGAAGTGTTATAAATAATGTTTGTCTGCCATCTGGATGAGCTTTGAACTTTAGTGCCTTTGTTTTACAGGACCGTAAATCACTGCAGCATTCCAGTGACGTCACTTTACACTGATTGGTTTCCGTCCAGATTAAGATAATAAACGAACATGACTTTGGCGTATGATTAAGTGGATTCTTTTAATGCCTAAAAACCACAACAGCTAAACACGATTACCCAGAAGTAGGCCCAGAAGCACTGAAATACACAGATTGCTTTTAGCCCATCATTCACTGTAAAAAAAAAAAAGCTGCGTTCCACACAATTGATTTGTGAAGGAATTAAATTAACTTTTTAGTTTTTACATATTTTAAGGGGATTGAGCATAAAACGAATAAGTTTTCCTCAATAAATAATCAAGAATTGTGTTGTTTCCGCTCTTTTAAATAAGTAGTTTGAACAGCAAACATCATTTTTTGAGTCTTTATACTGTAAATGTGTAAATGTTTATTCATTTTTATATTAATTTCAGTAATGCTAACCAATATATAGGGCCAGACGGAATCTGTGGACATTTTTTTGCTATTTCTGTGCAGACTTTTGTATGATTTTGGGAGTATTGTAACTAAAAGTAAATATATAAAATAAAAAATAATACTTTTTCAAACATTTATATATCCTCCTAGGGCTTGCGTGTCCACATTTTAGCTCTTGAGTGGCTTTTTAAAAATAATTAGAAAGTTTTATATTTTGTTACAGACATAGTGTCATCCTGCAACTGTTTTGCAGCATATGAAATGTCCCAAACCCTATCCAACATTAGACACATTCAAATCCAGACTGAAAACACATCTGTTTAGCTGTGCCTTTACTGAATGAGCACTGTGCTACATCCGACAGATTGCGCTATTGTTCTTTTCTTTTTATTCTTTTATAACCCATTTAACACATTTTTATCAGTTTTTAATCATTCTTATTTGCTTTTTTATTTTCTTACACTTGTCTTTTTATTCTTGTTTATGTAAAGCACTTATGTAAAGCATAGTCAAAGTAAGTAAAAAAAAAATTATATGTTAAATATGCATAAAAAAAATTCAGGAAAAAGTGTTTTATGTAAATTCAGACAACGAGTCTACATATATGGACATCATTTGTCTCTATAAGTACATAACATCAAAAGATGATACTTAGATTTTTATTCTAATTAGGTTCCAATAAGCCCAAATAGCAAAGGGAAATAAACAATGCATGTAAAAAAACACATTGGGCCTTAAGAGGTTAATGTTTAAAATGCAAATCCAATTAGCTCCACTTATTTGGCAAACAAAGCCAAAGTCTCTCATATCTACTAAAGACAGAAAATATTACATTACAAACTATTGTAAATAAATCATATGAACATTTTCTTATACAAATGTTTACACGCTCAGAACAAAGGTAAAATTTTTCACTAAAAGGGTCCATTTTAATACCTCAAGTTATTATATATTAATAACTAAAAAGTACAAATGTTTACCTTATGAATTTTTTTATACTAATATATAACTTTAAGGTACTATTATGGACCCTTTACCAATGTGTCCCTTTTGACCACGCCAGTGACAGCTCTAATACCTTTATTTCTGAGAGTGCATATGATTTATTTACAATACAGTTTGTAAAGGTATATTTTAGTACATGTAGTATGTGAGACGCTTGCTTTGTTTACCAAACAAGTCGATCAAATTGGATTTCCATCCTTAAAATATGACATTTGCTGTTGAAAACAACACAGTGCTTGAGTGTTTTTGTGGGTCGACTTAATTGTTTTATGTTCAATCTACTTACATTTGTAAAAACAAAACAATAAGAATAAGTTAACCTAATTTCTTCATATTGTCCAATACCAAAACCTTAAATAAAAGTAGTTGTTTTTGCATTTAATGTTTTAAGTTTTCCCAAAATCTATTCACATAAACCTGCAGATTTTGTACAAAATTATAAGACATAAGACAAATGAATATTGATATATGTGTGTGTGATTTTTGTTTTTTTCTGCTGGATTTTGCACAACATTTACACACTTACATATATAGAAACCTTCTTTATTAGTTTATACTTGTCTACTTTTAATCCCTATTTTTGTCAAAGTACAGGGTGGGCCATTTATATGGATACACCTTAATAAATTACACAGTTGCCTTTAGATGACCCCAAAGATAAAAGTCTAAGGGGGTCAGATCGGGAGACCTTGGGGGCCAGATCGGGAGACCTTGGGGGCCATTTAAGTGGCCCACGATGACCAATCCACTTTTCAGGAAACCAATCCCATTTTTTAAAGGTGAATTCATATAAATGGCCCACCCTGTATTTTATATAATATACAGCTGAAGTCAGAATTTGCCCCCCTGTATATTTTTTCCTCAATTTCTGTTTAATGGAGAGCAGATTTTTCAACATTTCTAATCATAATAGTTTTAATAACTCATTTATAACTGATTTATTTTATCTTTGCCATGATGACAGTAAATAATATTAGACTAGATAATCTTCAAGACACTTCTATACAGCTTAAAGTGACATTTAAAGGCTTAACTAGGGTAATTAGGCAAGTCATTGTATAACAGTGGTTTGTTCTGGAGACAATCCAAAACTAATATTGCTTAAGTGGGCTAATAATTTTGACCTTAAAATGGCTTTAAAACAATTAAAAACTGCTTTTATTCTAGCCGAAATAAAACAAATAAGACTTTCT
>CAIGQZ010032523.1:1975666-2003708 GCA_903798205.1 Danio tinwini
GTTGAAATATCGGAAGCATTTCCTGTTTAACTAAGTCAGTATTTTCAAATATATGTATTTAAAAAAATGTTTGGTAATTTATTTATTTATTTTCATTTTCTTCATTATACTGTACTGTGATTGTGTATTTTTGCATTATTCATTATATTTATCTATATACAAGTATTCTGGCCAATGAAATGCTCTATAATATCTGACATGCCCCGCCCCTTATGCTCATTGGCTATTCATTTGATGCGCTTGAACACACCACTCTCACTGGGAGAGCTGTGATAAAATCAAAACGCTATTGGCTGTTTTTTTTAAAGGGAGGAGCTACTCTATGCCCTGCCCTCTCTTCATGTTATATTTGAGATTGTCAAACTTAGAATAAAAAATAAATAAATGCACCTTTCACAGAATCTTTAAGTATAAATATATAAACATATTGTTTTAACTAACTATACTTTAAATACTACTTAAAGACAAGTTATAATTTAATATTTTATATATAAATATATGTTATATTTTTAAAGTATAAAACTGGACTGATGCAGTTTCAATTTTACTACAAAGTACAGATGTTATGCTGCTTTGACAACCTACATTGTAAAAAACACTATATAAATAAAGATAAATTGAATTAAATTATGTGAACTCATGGGGCTCTGTTTTAACAATTAAAGCACAAAGTCTAAAGCGTGTAGTGCATTAAGGCCGTGTCTGAATCCACTTTTGCTATTTTAAGAATGTAAAAAAATCCGCTCTGCATCCCGGTGCATGGTCTAACAGGGTTGTGCTTATTTTCTTAATGATTTCAGGGTGTGTTTTGAGCATAAACCAATCAGAGTCTCATCTCCCATTCCCTTTAAGAGTCGGGTGCTTCATGCCATGGCACATTTGCTATTTACATGGCGGATTTTACGTGAAACGCTTTACTAGCGAGAAAACAGTTAAACAAACCAGCAGCGTGAGAATAAAGAACGAGCCTCCTCCATTCAGCCTCTTTACTTTCTCTTTACGCCTTTACTATAGTGGAGTGAGGAAGCGGTGAACACTCACTCCACTGAAGACGTCCATTAGCCGACATATTTAATTTCCTTTAAGCGCAAAGATTTGTTTTAAAACTATTTCTAAATTCAGTTCTAATTTCCAGCAAAGGAATAAATGAACAATAATAATGAGTGTGGTCAACAAACTGAGTTATATCCAGTGCTTAATTTGTAGGTTGCGAGGTCCCGGAACAGATCGGGCTAACAGATCCGGCATGTTACTTGTGGATGTAGAGGTGTCGTGCACGGGGAAGGGGGTGGTTGGCTTGGCGTTGGATGGCGGAGGGGTGTCACGGACGAAAGTGAAGAGAGGTGGGGTTTTCGCGGTGAAAGTGAAATCTAAACTTGTTTTTATTAAAACAAATATAAATATATCTATAATAAATAATACTGCTAATAATAATAACATTATTCTGATGCAGATTGTCATGAATAAACTGAAAAAAGCCCCCCAAGGTGAAGAAGGCATGGAGGCAGTGGTGTTTATATTGATGTGGAAAATTATCTTTTTTGTTACATTTTTCTACATCTGTTAAAGTATTTATGTATTGCTTTACATCCTGTGTGTAGTAAGCGTTGGGACCTGCATAGGCGCAAAACTAACACACTGCGCTGGACTTTAGAGCAGTTTTTAGTTGGTCAATGATGCGGTCTATTTCAGTTCCTCAAAATAGCAACGTACCAACCTGCACCTTAACACACCTCCTTTATAGACCAGCACACCCATGAGTCCACAAAGTGGTGCAAATAGATTTACTATTTAAACAACGTGGCGCAAAACGTGAAAATTAGAGTTGCTTTGGTCTGAAAATAGCCAGTGGTAAGAAGAGTACTAAAAAATCATACTCAAGTAAAAGTACCATTACTTGCCTAAAATGTAGTGCAAGTAAAAGTATCTGCTGTAAATATTAAAGTATGAGTAAAAAGTAGACCACTCAAGAGTAGTGAGTAGTATTACACTGTTAAAAGCTGATATGTTTACATGTAAATCGTGCATCTGTGCGTAAACTTATTATTCTGTAGTGCATTTAGTTATTGCCCAGCAGGCACATAACATTGAGACATTAGGTGCGTTCGACATGAAGCACAGCTGCAGCCGATGATCAACGAGATCAGCTGAGCGGGGGCGGAGTTGAAAACGGAGCCATCAAGCTGGACACTTCGGGGGCTCAAAGTTGCTGCAGTCATGATGACCGATCACATGGCGGGATCATTTATTTATTGAAATAACAACAAAAGATTTACAGTACAAATAAAACAAAATACAGTCTCTACAAACTATAGTTCATTTTAAACCATAAGGGAATTATGAATTCAATTTAAGTAGCCTACATAACAAACACATGAGAAATAAGGGGGAAACCAGAGGGCACATAAAAAGGAAATAAATACCCACGAATAGAATTATTTTGGATAATGAAAGCATTTTTAAAAAAGCACTTTAATCCAAAAAGATTGAACAAAATGACCAAAATAAATGAGCTACACTTTAAGTAGACATTTCCCAGAAAGAGCAGCTACATCAGTGTACATTTCTGCATAAATAGCTTGACAGGAAATAAAATATTTTAGAATCATATATTTATATATTACATATTTTTATATAACTTAATTTGCTAAGAAATCGTCAGGATCAATGATGATAATTATTTTATTACAAGTCTGTAAGAGTTATTTGAGTTAATATTTAGATTATTTACTAAAATATATCATTTAAATCGTTTATGTAGCTGAATGCAGTAGTCTGTATAAAAAAGGCAGAATAAACCTGTGCAAACAATCTAGTCTTTATGAACAAATTATTAAACAAAAGATGATACTGCAGTAAAATATTTGTAGTCTTTTAATAAGCATCATGTGTACAAGATAGAGAGGGTATGAAGAGTTAATAGTTTGTTTTGAAATTTGTGAGACGGAATTTGTCCAATAATAAACGCGAAACACACGTGGTTGTTGTCATGCGGTGAACTTGGCCAATCGTGTTATATTGGTGTCGTCATCTTAGCTCCAGCACGCCCTCTTCAGATGCTGCGCGGGCTGAGTCAGTCGTCTGATCTCGGAGCGCTGTCGCTGTACTTTAATGCCACATGTGACAGTCACATGACGTCGGCGCAGCATCAATCCGGCCAAAATTTCTAACCGGCATGCACCACTTTAAGAGAGATTTCGATCGATCTGCGCAGCGCTGCATGAAGTTGAACACACCTATTAATATTAGGTTAGATTTAGGTTGTAATGTTAGGTGACCAAAATTAATGATCACCTGACTGAGCCTAGCAGCTAAGGACAGCGTTATTTTGATGTCCAATACTGAAAAGTGACCAAAATCTAACATTGAGCCAACATCTTAAACCAATGTCATATTGATGTCAAATACTGACATTTATTCATCAGGTACGGCAACCAAAATCCAACATCTGATAGATGTCATGGGGTAATGTTCACACATCGTCAAGCTGTAACATCATTAGACGTTGATGTGACCTGCATCATAACAGTCTGGGTCAATGCGCGTAAAGATTTTGAACATCTTCACGGACACTTTTAATACTTTCAAATAGTTTGCTGCAATTATAAAGTGCACACGTCTTGAGGTAGTTCATTATGATGTGATTTATCTTCTATGTGCGATTTGATTGGACAGGAATCTCAGGACTGATTTTTCTAATCCCCATAGACAAGAAAAATAAAGTAGTGACTGCAGGATGAAAGAAAGTAGTGGAGTAAAAGTACAGATACTGCACTAGAAATGTACTCAATGAAAAGTAAAAGTACACATTTATAAAACTACTCAGTAAATTACAATTCATGAGGAAAAACTACTCAATTACAGTCATTTGAGTATTTGTAATGTTACTTTACACCACTGGAAATAGCAACAAATCATGCCAAACACATCTTGCACTTTATTAGGTGTATGATCAAGCGCTAAAGTGTTGTCATTTAGTTTAATGTGTCTGGTGTGTGCAGGACTCTGGGCACTGGTGAACAATGCAGGAGTGCTGGGATACGTGTGCGATGGGGAAATTCTGCCAATGAAAATGTATAAATCGTGCTTGGATGTGAATTTCCTCGGCAGCGTGGTGATGACGCACACATTTCTGCCTCTGATACGGCAATCTAGAGGAAGAGTAATCAACATCACCAGTATGGCAGGTAATACTCCCACTTTGAAGAAAACAGACCAGACACACGTTACTGACACAAAACATGGTAATAAATTGCAGGACATCAACCACAAGTGTATGAAATAAAATTTTTGAATCCAGGCATGAACAAACTGTTTGTACTAGATGCCAGATTGGTCAGTCTAGGCTGGTCAGTCTGTGTTGACTTGTTTGTTTTTATTGAAGAATGAGCAATGTGTAACCACTGTTTAGCCTTTCTGGATAGACGGATGTGTGTGTTGAATGTGTTTAGAGTGTTTGTGTGTGTGTTGTGTGTGTCTCTTTGTGTTTATGTTGTGTCTGTGTTGAGTGTGTGTTTGTCTGTGTTGTTGAGAGTGTGTTGTGTTTATGTTTAGTGTGTGTGGAGTTTGTTAGTGTTATGAAGGTGTTTTATTGTTGTGTGTGCGCGTTTAACATGTTTGTGTGTGTAGAGTTTGTATGTGTTTTTATTGTGTTGTGTGTGTGTAAAGAATTTGTCTCCAGGAAGAATTTTAAGATGTTTATCATATATTGAACTGAAAAATCATATATTTTTAATTAATTTGTAATGATTTTTTAATTTATGTTGGTTTTTTTGCATCATCTCTCGCTGAATTATTTTTATGTAGCGTGTTTTTATCAATCTTGATCTAGCCATAAGTTGTAATAATCATACAAACACACATCACATGGCACTAGTCTATATGTTTGGTGCATTTGTGTGTGTCTAAACCCCAATATACTCCAACAGCATTGTAACGATGTGTTTTCCAACAGGAGAGGTTCCTCTTGTTGGGTTTGCAGGTTACGGTGCATCGAAAGCAGCGTTGAGTGTTTACAGTGGAACGATCAGGCAAGAGCTGTCTCGCTGGGGAGTCAGAGTCATCACCGTTCAGCCCGGAGCTTTCAGAACCAGTGAGTATAAACCATATTAGCATCCACACTAATGAGCTGTAATGCTGTGAATTAAACAACCTAAACAGTTATGTTAATGTACCACCTAACCCCACCCCTACCCCTCAGAGTGACGCCACCATCTCTATAGGTTGCATGTGCAAGTCTGCAGCCAGATACTATTGGCTATTGATTTCATCGGTCTCTTAAAATGCATGAGCTCTTTAGCGAAAAATTATACCAAATTCCAGGTAAATGAACAATTGTGAAACAAATCTGAGGCGACGCAGTGGCGCAGTAGGTAGTGCTGTCGCCTCACAGCAAGAAGGTCACTGGTTTGAGCCTCGGCTGGGTCAGTTGGCGTTTCTGTGTGGAGTTTGCATGTTCTCCCTGTGTTCGCGTGGGTTTCCTCCGGGTGCTTCGGTTTCCCCACAGTCCAAAGACATGCGGTACAGGTGAATTGGGTGTGCTAAAATGGTCTATAGTGTATGAGTGTGTATGGATGTTTCCCAGAGATGGGTTGTGGCTGGAAGGGCATCTGCTGCGTATAAAATGTGCTGGATAAGTTGGCGTTTCATTCCGCTGTGGCGACTCCGGATTAATAAAGGGACTAAGCCAAAAAGAAAATGAATGAATGAAACAAATCTGTTACCTTTTTCATTTATATTCTGTAGCAGACAATTGTTTTTTATAGGAATGACCTGCACCATACTGTAGCTGTAACCGTTTCTATATAAAACCGTAACAAATCTATTGATTTGGGGTGAGTTATAACCCACTTATGTAGTAAATCTTTATAAACAACTAAACTATAGTCCACCTGCCTGATGTTTGCAGATATCCTGGGCAGCAGCGAGCAGTGGGAGCGCGCTCAGGAGCAGATCTTCAGTGGTTTGTCAGAGGAGGTGAAGGACTCTTACGGTGAAGAATACGTTCACTCGATGCAGAAGCGGCTGCTGGATATGTCTTCAGCATCAAGCGAAGACAAGGGGCCGTTTCTGCAGTCTTTAAAGCATGCGATACTGTCCTCCAACCCAAAACCCTTCTACTACCCCGGGGCCGGAGCGTGGGTGCTGACTTTACTGTACAGATACTGTCCGACGGCACTGTCTGATAAAATCTTCTCCGGGATGTTTATGAGCGGCGTCCAGCCTGCAGAACTCGCCACACCGATTTCACATTAAACTTTTAGGCGTTTTGCACATTAGTTTATATGACAGTGATCTTTTAGGAGAGGTTGGAAATGCGAACATTTGAAATGCTGTGTTTATTTGTTGATGGCTTTTGTGAAATTAGTCACAATCTGAGAGATTCCTGCTGCATGAAATTAATTCTGACTGAAAAAATGTATGTTAGCGGGAACGTACAGCCAATGAGAGCAAAATTTAGGGAAGGTAAGAAATTTAGAGGAGTTATGGACCTACAGCTATTAGGTGCGTTTGACATGAAGCACGGCTGCAGCTGGTGATCAACGAGATTAGCCGGGCGGGGGCGGAGTAGAAAATGGAGCTGTCAAGCCAGACACTTCAGGGGCTCAGTTGCGGAAGTCCTGATGACCGATCACATGGCGTGATCATTTATTTATTGCAATAACAACAAAAGATTTACAGTACAAATAAAACTAAATACAGTCTCTACAAACTATAGTTCATTTTTAAACAATAAGGGAATTATGAATTAAATTTAAGTAGCCAACATAAGAAACGCATGAGAAACAAGGGGAAAACCAGAGGCCACATAAGAAAATAAATATTCAGGATAAGAATTATTCAACGCAAAACAATAAGCACAAATTCTAGGAGTTCAAACATCAGTCGTTAGCCTACTAATGTTAAATGGTATGTCAATACTGTTCTAGTGCTTGTTTGAGTATGCTAAAAAGGGGTTTACATTTGTTTAAATTTTATAGATATAAAACTTTCCAATACATATTAGTGTAAAACCCAAAACAAGGTGCTTTGATTAAGACTTGAGGCTCGTACACACCAGGACGCTTTTCGTTTGCATTTATCGTCAGCGTTTTACAAAATGTTTTTCCGGATTCAAACACAAGTGATTTTCACTGGCGTCAAACAGAATAGCGTTAGATGGCGCTACACAACTTTACGCTTCTGACACCTGCTTGTAACACAGAAGAAGAAGAGAGAAAGTTGACACGCTTGTTGTTAAAGTTACTGGCGATTCGAATAAGCATGGATGGTTCAAGTAGCAGCTCCAGCGCTGAAGAAATGATTATTGTTCACCAGTGCAATAAGCAGCTCCACGTTCATCACACCTCTGGGCATCTTCTTCAATGTGCGCTCGCATTGACAGTGTTGTGCTTGAGCGCCTCCAAGTGCTGTTTACTGTAATTTCAGCAGCTCCGTGCACGTAAACAAAAGTGCCAATCTAAAGGCTCGTGCACACCGAGACGTTTTTTGCATGCGTTTTCCATCAACGTTTAACGCCTCGTAACTAAATTAAAAGGCACCAATGTGCAAAACGGCAGGCGTAAAAGCGTCATTTAAAACAAAAAAATCCTTGAAGCTAGTTTTTTTTTGTTTGTTTTGAAGCGCCACGTCAAAACTTCCTCCACCAATCAGATTGGCACTTTTATAGGTCTATAACCCCTCCCCAAATTTCCCCTATAACATAAATCTTGCTCTCTCATTGGCTGTA
Source organism: Danio tinwini (assembly GCA_903798205.1). Lineage (NCBI taxonomy): Eukaryota > Metazoa > Chordata > Actinopteri > Cypriniformes > Danionidae > Danio > Danio tinwini. The sequence goes on from CAIGQZ010032523.1 coordinate 1,983,396, forward strand.
GATCTATAACCCCTCCCTCAATTTCTAACTGCTAAAAGCCACGGACACACTGAGCTTTTCTCCCCATAGACTTCCATTCATACACACGCGAATGCATCAGACCGGAAACACAGGGTCATGCGTCTGAGTTTCGCAGGTTGCTGCGGTGCAAAGTTGCGAAATTGCATCACTTGACTGCGTGAGACTAATCCAAGATCAAAACATGACCTCTCTGAACAGAAATTAAAAAAACATGGAGCAATCGCTTAATGTCTATTCATCTTGTTTAATCCCGCCCCTTTTCACAGCGCCGTACGATAGAATTTCTCAAGCTCAAACTCTAGTGTGACTTTGGCTTTACTCTGACTTTTTGACTCATAAATATATATTGATTGATTGATTTCACTGTTTAAGTTAGTCATGTCGTCTACACATTTTTGGTTAAAAATGTCATTAATGTGATTCCACCTTAATGGTTATTTCCAATTTAGAAGTCTCGCACATCATTCTTTTAAAGAATTGGTTAAGAAAGTCAGGTCAGGGTCTACTACTGTTTTCAATGATGGTACATTTAATTGTCAAAAAACCCCTTCAGATGTTACTAGTGCACCATCCACTAGTGCTTCCCTATAAAAGACAGTCTTTTAACAATGCATTTGTTGTTGCCAAACAGAAAAAACAAACTACTAATAAAAAAAATGTCCATTGCATAAAAAAAAAAAAAAAAAGCATTTACAGATAAAAAAAAAAGAAAAAAGTCTCAGTCCTGCGGCTTCATGAAAGCTCGTTTGGGTCTAACATCGTCAGTGACGTTGCAGTTGACATCTTCTTTGTTGGAGATGGCACCGCGATCTCTTTTTTTGGCGAACTTTTTTCTCATGCTCTCAACCAAACTTTGATATCTGTAAAATAAAAGCATAAATCAACGTCTTCCTCTGCTTGTGATGTCCGCTTTCGAAACCATTATGAGTTTTTAGTTTCGAACCAGTGGTTTTGGAGTGCATATCCAATTGGCAAGGTCACAGGATATCACTAAAATTGAGCTTCGTTATGGTCAATATGATTTTGAAATTGTTGCTCCACTAGGGGGCGATCTGTGTAATATAAAATCTACAAGAGTCGCATCCATCCATTCAGGGTGCCCCCAGTGGCCAATCACTGAACATGTTTCACAGTTTAAACTTGATCTCAGATTAGTTTTACGAATTTGTTAAATATTTGAATGAGATGCATGTAAAATGAATAGGAATAATAGTTACAAATAGCTAACAATCTCTCGTTGGCCTGTTTAGCAGTTTAACAAACAACATACAAGCCTCGAAAATGTCTAAATGAAAGCATATTATGCAGAGACCTAACATATGATGATTGTAGGTGATACACCAAGTTTATTTATAGGTTAAACTAATTAAAAAAAAGTTTGTAATATGTTTGTGAGTCAATTCTAATGCATCTTTTGTTTGAGTTTTGACCAGCAGGGGTCTCTAGCATGTGCTGTTGCAAATTTCTTTAGCGAAGTAATTAGTAAATTAATTGCTTTAGCGAAGTAATTAGTTTTTTATATATATAACAGATGTGTAGATTACAGATATGAGTGTCCTCGCTCACCTTTTGGCCATCTCTTCATCTGTGATATCGGTTTCCATTTTGCTCATGCTCTCATCCTCCTCTTCTTCATCCTCTTCCTCTCTTGGTGCGTTCATTATTAACATTAGTTTCTACGACAGATTCAGGTTTGTGGTGAATAAACCGCACTTCAGATTACAGGTCGCTAATCTGATAACCAAATTTAAGACTCTTAAGTGGTTAAAATGAACAATTAGAGCAAGATGTGCATTTTTAGTTGATTTTTTTAAAAAGGTGCAGTATGTAAATTCACCACTAGAGGGCGTATATTCACAACAAACACAGGTGTGTTTTGATGACCGTGTGTGAAATCGTAGGAGTTGTGGTTTAGGTCAGAAAAATATCAATATAAAACACTGTTCTATGGCTCGTTTCCACTGAGTGGTACAGTACGGTTCGGGTCGGTACGGGTCACCTTTATCAAGCCTGCGTTTCCACTACAAAGGGTACTACAGAGAGTTTCAGTCGACGTCATTCTCGCTCGAATAAATGTCTACAGTAAAGCTGTACAGGTCGTTCACATTATATAAGAAGCTCTTCTAACAAAACAGATGCTTTAAACATATTAATACTTGTTTATAAATGTTTATCACTAACATTTCTATGAACATGAGTTGATTATAACTGCAGATCAATGACAGTGTTACAGCCTACTGTAACGTCTGCAATTATATCAAATAAATAAATGCAACATATATGAACACATACAGACCCTTACAGTCTCCGATATGTTACCACTTACAGATAAACTACACACAGCATACATTAAGTCCTTATTTGAGTTCGAAAACAACACGCAACATATACAGTAGCCCACAGTCAGAGCTAACCTCTCATCTGTGTCTGTAATCTTCACCAGCACATGTAGCCTCTGTTAGAGAGTAACTCCGTCATTCCGAGTTCATAATAGTTCAAAAGGTGATGATAAACATGAGGTTGCTGAAACTATTTGCTCATGTCGGGAATCCTTGTAATCCTGTCGGGCTTCTCCTTTTTTCCACGCTTCACTCTCGCGTTTGTCCTTTTCTTTCTGAATGGATCAGATGTCGAAGACGCTTCATTAAATCACACACACACGTTATTATCATCAGCTCAAGAAGTTCGTTATATCAAATCTAGACGCGATCGCGAGCTCCCTGGAGAAAGCGAAAAACCGCTCACACTTTTACACTTTTAGATGGCCTCATAAAACAACAACAGGACACGGCAGATTCTTGGCTTTGTGGCTGTTCATCAAGACAACGACAAGGTTTGTTTTGAGCCCGGGTCATCCATGTATCGTTATTATATGCATATAGTTGTCTCGGCTGTAAATTTAAAAACATGGCGGCTCCATTGTTTTGATTCTGGCTAGCTCCACGAGATCGTGACGTATCTCTGTAAACCAATCAGCGTTCAGCTGCGCGTGTAGCTCCACCTTATAGTACCCTTTCTCGTCTTTGGTACTCTTTCGAAAGGGTGCCGAAAAAGTGTTACGGTACGGATCGGTACGCTTTTGACAGTGGAAACGGCCATAAAAGCGTACCGAGCCAAGCCGATCCGTACCGTACCACTCAGTGGAAACGGGCCACTAGTGGCTTTTAAATATTTTAATATAAATAAAATCATACATATTGTGCCTTTAACTTATTCTTTAGATTATGCTCTAATAATCGAGAAAAATTTACAAAATGGCTGTAAACTGATAAAGGCTGTACCTCGACATCAGGATTGAAGCCTTTGAATGACATTCTGCCGTAAACCAGATCCTCACAGGGAACGAAACTTCTCTCCTCGATGATGTGGTTTCTGGCGAAGGTAAAAATTCCTTGTCATTTTGTACATTTAAGAGACACATTTTGATAAACCATCAGATATTCATAAGGCAACAAATGTTTGCTAATGTCAGATTGCATTAGATCTTGACTAATTTCCAACAAGGGTGTATGCAGAAGGACTTTTAATTTAAGTAACCTGGTTCAAACGCTTCTGGTGAACTGTATGCTAGGGCTGTGCAATTTTGGAAAAAATATGTAATTGCAATTCTTTTAACAGATATTGCGGTTGAGATTTGATTTGCGATTTAATTTTGTAGTCAATTTAGGTGCTGCTTGTTGCATTTCCTCATGCTGTGGCAACAATTCTGCGACAGCTCTTACAAATGACCTGGTTTTGTTCGGTGTCTGTGACTGAAACCAAAATATTCCATATTACCGACATGCTGTTTTTCTTTGACATTAATTTGTCTATTAATGCTTCTCAAGCGGAAGACGCCCTCATCCCACTCATGCGTGCTTTTCTGTTTGTTTGGGGTTTTTTTTACGCATAGTTCAGTCAGGCAATTCTGATTGGGCAGAATGAAAGTGTGCTCACTCAATTGGCTTGTAAGACTGTCACACACAGACGGCAGTCATGCATTTGCTCTGAGCGGGGGAAATCAAATAATACATATTTTATAATCGCAGCCTCTTGCGATTTAGCTAATCACAACGTTTCAAATTGCGATTTGATTTCGATTAATCACACAGCCCTACTGTATGCAGTTACAAAATGGGCACGTTTAAGACTCGTTTCCTTTTAAAAAAAATTAAAAATAAATCAACGATCTTCACTGCCTAATTGATATACGATATAAAGCTGGTCTCAATTTACAAGCACTGCATTAAATTACATTTTTCCATGCCATGTCTTTAAAATATGAAAATTTATTTTATCACATTATTTTCTATGTGGTTTCCACGCTCGCCTGCTGATCCTGACGGGCGTGTGCATGTAAACATCATCTCGTTTCACGCTTAAACAACAATAGCTGCTTTTACACTGCAGATCTTGATGGTCAATTTAGATTTTGCGACTGTATCCGATTTGTTTGCTGACCTGCTTGCTTCATCTTTTTAAAAGCGACTCGTATATGATTTTCTGGATTTACATGGCAAAGGTGCAATGACCAAAAAAAATAAAATAAAAAAAGCAGGCGCTGACTGACAGCTGATAATAAAAGCACTCTTTTCTCCATTCTTGTATTTGTGTTCACAGGGTTTAATTTTTTTTATGCATTTTTTGTTTTGCTTGCATGTACATGGGCCATATCCTATCTGTGCCACATGGGACAAAAAATCTGAATTGGGTCACTTGAACCATGCAGTGTCAATGCAGCCTAAATGAATGCTTAGGTCTATTTAACAGATTATATGTTAATTACATTACAACATCAATGCTGTAAAAGGAACCGCATGAAATAATAAAATTACATTAACCGTTCACCAGAAGTTTATCGGTATGGGAAGAAACACGAGCTCTGCATATACCCTATTGAATCAGTCAGGTGTTTGTCACCACCTAATGGTGGTTTTGGCCTTATTCATCTAGAAAAATATTTGAGAAATTTGTTAATTTTTTGGTCAATATTCTAAACCTTTGTGATTAAACTGTACAAAAGAAAATATTTTTAAGAGTGTTGCAAACCAGTAACTATTGACTTTCATAGTATTTGTTTTTCCTGGTTACAGGTTTTCAGCTCTATTCAAAATATCTTATTTAGGTTTTGATTTGGAATAAATCAAGGTGAAATAATACCAATTTTAATTTGTGTGAACTGCCCCTTTAATTTAGTAAAGTATTGGTTTGATGGTTTTAATTGAGACTTTATGCACCAGAAATGGGTTTGTTGTCATACACCATTTCATTAATTAGGTGTCCATTAACAGTGATAATAATAGATTTTATTTGTAATGCACTTTTCTCAAGCTCAAAGCGCGTACAAGGCAATAACTATAAAACAGTAAAAACAATAAATAAGAATATATAACAATAAGATGACAATAGATCACACATTAAAAACACTGCTAAAAAGATGAGTCTTAGGAAGTTTGCTGAAGATGCAGCTGACGTGCAGCGAGGGATTTGCGTCTTTAATAATCTACGACAGTTTGTGTTCATTGAACAGTACCAATGATTAATTAATCCATATGAAACAGTCCCTTAAAAGTCACGTCTCGCTTTCAGTTTTAGGCTCAGGCACGCTTGCACTCACACTGTAAGCGCACTGCACCTGAGCTCAAGTGAACCGCGCTCAGGCCCACCTCTTTCAACCAGGCCAGGGCCGCCCAAGTGAACCGTGCCTGAGCCTGATTCAGAGCACTCACACTTCTCAAACAATCCGGGAAACGGGCCTGGGCACGGTTAGGATAGCATAGTGTGAGTATGACCTTAAGAAGCTTCTTTAAACAGTCCAGAGACACAGCATTCCTACTGGTAATGCATTTCATAATTTTGGCGCACGGTATGAAAAAGCCCGACCACCCATGGTGCTACGTCTGCAGCATGGCTGGAACAGGGTAAGACCCGAAGCAGAGCGGAGACTGCGAGCAGGAGTGGAAAAAGTGTCACAAGATCACAGATGTAATCAGGAGCTAGCCCAGGGATGGGCAAACTCGGTCCTGCACAGTTTTGCTCCAACACTAATCAAACACACCTGAACATGCTAATCAGTGTCTTCAAGATCACTAGATATCTATAAGCAGGTGTGTTTGATTAGAGTTGGAGCTAAACTGTGCAGGACACCGGCCCTCCAAGGCCGAGTTTGCCCACCACTGAGCTAGCCTATGGACTGCTTTAAAATCAGAGTCTTAAAATCAATACATGACATAACCGGTAGTAATAATAATATAGTAATTCTATAAATAATAATAATAATAAAGTTATTGAAGTCTCACTCTGCATGTTCTCCCCGTGTTCGTGTGGGTTTCCGCCAGGTGTTACAGTTTCCCCCACAAGTCCAAACACATGCAGTACAGGTGATTTGGGCAAGCTAAAAAATTGTCTAGTGTATGTGTGTGTATGGGTGTTACCCAGTGATGGGTTGCAGCTGGAAGGGCATTCGCTGCGTGAAACATATGCTGGATGAGTTGGTGGTTCATTCCGCTGTGATGACCCTGGATTAATAAAAGGACTAAGCAGAAAAGAAAACGAATAAATGAAATGGGTCTTACTCTTTGGCCTTAAGCTCGGGCAGATCCAGAAACCAGTGTTCATCACTGATGATCCGCTTCTCCTCCTCATCCAGCTGCTTCTTCACCTCCGCATCCAGTCCTCTCTGCATGAACTACAGATGATGGACAGACAGAAAAAGAGAGATGGAGAGATCAAATGGCAAGCAGGCAGACAGACAAAAAAAAGATAAGACCGATGAAAAACAGATTAAAAGATAGATAAACAGAAGAAAAGACAGATGGAGGTAGATGAAAATGATGGGCAGACACAAAAATACATGAACAGACCAAATAACGACAACAAACGGGGACAGATGGAAGAAAAGATGGACAGAAAGACAATTTTTTAAATATTTTATTGACAGATAAAAAATAAGATGAAAAAGAGATTTATTGAAAGACCAAATGACAAGATAGACAAAACAAACAGATGAAAAGAAGGACAGAAATGCATACAGAAAGAGACGGATTGATTGACAGACAAACAACAAGGCAGATGGTAAGACAGACAGTCAAGTATACAGACAGACGAATGAAAAAAATGGACAGAACGAATATGGCAGATAAAATGATGGACAAACAGAGAGACAGATGAACAGAGAGACACGAACACAGAGACAGACACGAACACAGAGAGACAGACGAACAGACAGACACGAACACAGAGAGACAGACACGAACACAGAGAGACAGACGAACAGACAGACACGAACACAGAGAGACAGACGAACAGACAGACACGAACACAGAGAGACAGACGAACAGACAGACACAAACACAGAGAGACAGACACGAACACAGAGAGACAGACGAACAGACAGACACGAACACAGAGAGACAGACACGAACACAGAGAGACAGACGAACAGACAGACACGAACACAGAGAGACAGACGAACAGACAGACAAGAACACAGAGAGACAGACACGAACACAGAGAGACAGACGAACAGACAGACACGAACACAGAGAGACAGACGAACAGACAGACACGAACACAGAGAGACAGACGAACAGACAGACACGAACACCGAGAGACAGACACGAACACCGAGAGACAGACAGTTGTCAATCAGTCACGTGTTCTGCAGCGAGTGATCTACAGCATTCAGTTCAAAACAAAACCGAGCTCAAACATGGACATTTTAGTGCGATCTCAATGAGAAGTTCATCATATTCATCCGACACTGCGAGAGTCCGCTAACATTATTTACCTTCATCCGCAGGAGGTTTTTAGACAGCTTCGCTCCACCATCGTTCGCCATTTCAGAGCAGAACTAAAACTACACGTTTTTAGGTAAATGAAGAGAGATACAGCGAGTTTTTCTGAGAGTTATGTCCTCTACACTGGCAGCATCACTGCGTGTACTGTGTAGCACGAGCTGCTAATATAAATACCAGTCCACATGAACTATGCGCATGCGCTCTAGCGACATGTGCAAGACTCAACGAGTCGCACAACACACATCGACTGACAATAATTTCAGTTTTATCATTTATGTTTGAAGTATACTAGCATAATAAAGCGTTTAAGTTAATCTAAGACTATATTATGTAATATAGTTTACTTTTATTTGATTTGCTATATACAATTTTGTCGAATGTATCGACAATGTATTGCTCATGTCTGACGTGGCACTTTAACCCTTGTATGGTTAAATTTACTTCAGTTCGTTCTTAATCACAGAAAGGATTCATTACTGAGGTGAGTTTTTACTTTGTTGTGTACAAACTGCTCCTGTTACCGCGAATAACAACTCATACAACTTAAAAGTTGCTATTTAGCTTCTTACTGAGAGTTTTCGTAAATACAGACATTAGTTAAAGCATTTGAGTTATATTATTCATATTTATTGTCGTGTAATTGCATAACTAATTCATTTTTACCACAATATGTTCAAATATTGCGGTAATATATGTTTGATATGAAATAATTTAATATTAAAATATTCTAAGGCCCTTTTTAAGCACATTTTTTATTAATTTGGCTGAACTAAAGCACTGTTTTATGTTTATTTCACGTTTTTTTTTTATTCAACTGTGTGGTTTAAAATACTTTGCAGTACAATTTAATTACCTTGAAACAAAAATGTGGTAATTATATGATGTATATATCCAAGCATCATAATTATAACTGTTTTTTATTTTTATTTTATGTTTATAGTTAACATTCAGTTGAAGGTACATTTGAATCTCAGTATGTGATGACGTAGCACAATCGCCTCACAGCAAGAAGGTCGCTGATTCGAGCCTCGGCTGGGTCAGTTGGCGTTTCTGTGTGGAGTTTGCACGTTCTCCCCGTGTTGACGTGGGTTTCCTATGGGTGTTCCGGTTTCCCCCACAGTCCAAACATGCGGGAATTGGGTAAGCTAAATTGACTGTAGTGTATGAGTGTGAAAGAGTGTGTATGGGTGTTTCCCAGTGTTGGGTTGTGGCTGGAAGGGCATCCGCTGCATAAAACATATGCTGGATAAGTTGGCGGTTCATTCCACTGTGGTGAACCCTGATTAATAAAGGGACAAATAAATGAAGGTAATGTCGAGTTTCTTTGTGTATCTTTAAGTGTTTCCTTCATAGAAATTCAAGAAACCAATGGTTCTCGAGGTCATGAAAATAATAAAGAATTATGATTTGTGTACATTTTCACCACAAAACAATCAAATAAATGGAGCGAAACTCGCCACATAATCATTTTAGTTGCAAAAAATCATACAAACTCTTGCACCACCAGTTCTTTAAGGGACATCTGTGTCTCTTTCCCACATGGAGAGTCATAAACTCTGGTCAGCTCGTCCTGTAGCTGAGCTACCGGCAGCTCTAGACTGAATCCCAAATCAACCAGAGCCTCTAGCAGGGGCCCGTGATGCTTTCGCAGCTCATATCTCCTCACTGTGGGCAAAGCTTTTCTGCCAGTTTCAAAGGCAGCTTCGAAGTCCTCCAGATCCCTTTGGCAAACCAATATGGCGCACAATGTCGGTATCACTAAAGTAGGATCATGAGATGAGAGTTTCTCCTGAAGCACCAACACCTTCTGGAGGCCCTCGAGGGCCCGGGAGAAGCGTCCGCCCCGCAGGAGATCATATGCAGATTTTAGTTCCTGATGAGTGAAGAAGGATTGAAACGCTTGTGATTTCCTGACGAAGCGGAGGGAGTAGAGCTGGGTCAGATAGTCTCTGAGAGCTACGCGACGCTCAGCGATGATCTCCTCGGAGAAGTTTCCGGTCATCTTCTTCTTGGGAAACACAATGTCTTCAAGTTCCTCGCTGAAGTCGGACAGGAGCTCCTGATGGAGGTGGAGGAAGTCCGAGTAGCGGCGCTCGATAGCCACACGCTCACAGTCGTAACTGCCCGAGCGAATAACCACAACCTGGTACACCTGCAGGACACACATAGAAAAAGACATAACATTTTTACTCAGACTTGAAGAAAATGCACCCCCCCCACAGGGGTTGGACAATGTAACTGAAACACTGGCCAATTTAGGCCCAATCTCAATTCTATTTTTGTACCCCTTCCCTTTGGCACATAAAACCGAGTGTGAAGGGGAAGGGCTTCAAAATTTACCCCTAAGCATTGGGACAGCAGTACAGCACCTGCACACATCATATGTCATCGCCATCTCATGCTTCATATGGGATCAGACGATGGCGACTGCTGTAGTTACTCCAGTTGTGTTATTTTTTGGTATTTATCTTCAGGACATCACTGAAGACATATATTATGTTATCATAACAATCTAATGTGGCAATAAGATCGTAACTATAGTGCGCATTTACACCGTGGCCATATTCATCTGTAAACACACGAAAACAACATTAACATTATAGCAGACACTGTAAACAGCTCATTCTCAGCCACTAGACTTCTGACAGGGTGTTCGAGTGTCAGAATGATGTGGGACTGCTGTAGAGGAGTTATTATTCAAGAGTTCACACTTAGATAATGCTTGACTATGTTAGCTGGTTTGGCATGCTGTCCCGGGAGAGAATCCTGAGCTCAGAGATGGATGAGCCCAAGCCTCCAGCCTGGTCAATAAGCATTAGGAGGGATACGAGATCAGGTAGTTCTCGATAGCTTCCCAAGAATAGACCGCCAATTATGCTGGTTTGTACTTAGTAGGTGCTTATGACTTTAACTGTAGTTGCATGTCTTTTGAGAGTGGGAGAAAAACAGATGGGGGTGGGTTTCCGAAACGAAGATGAGGAATGAAGTTTAGGCTGGATATTTATATTAAATTTGAAATAATCCGATTGGCTATTTAGTGATTAGTGATGGGGATCAGCTGTAGTCAATCATATCACGTGCTCCTCTTGAAATTAGTTTGTGAAACTTCACTTAGCGATTATTATCGCCAAATTTAGCGTTTTTTTTATTTTTTTTATAAAAGTATGACGGTAAAACATGAACGCGGTTATGAATATATTAAAACATGTGCTTGTTTGTTGTAAAAATTCATAATAATGACAATAAATACTAATTTGTGGATCTCCTTACTTCCGGCTATAACTATCCTGTCGTTGTGGCTGGTGTATTCTGGGAAATTTTCTTACCCCTAGCCCTACGCCTTCAAGCTAAAGAGAATCGGGACACCCCTACCCGCGCAAAACAAGGGGTAAGGGGAAGGGCTAAAGGGGTAGAATTGGGATTGGGCATTAGTGTTGAAGGTTTCGTGGCTAAATTTGGCCAATCTTCATTGATCTTCATCCCTCCAGTAAGAGCTCAGTGTGGTTTAATTAGCTGATATTGCATTGCACACAACATTATGGTGACATATAAGAGTTCAAAATTCAGTTCATGATTATTTATACAGCGCTTTTCACAATATAGATTGTGTCAAAGCAGCTTAACATAGTTCTAGTAAAGTCCAGATTTTAGAGTTGAAGTTCAGTTTGGTTCAGTTCAGTGTGGTTTAAATTTCACTGCTGAAGTCCCGATCCAAGCAAGCCAGTGGTGACAGTGGTGAGGAAAAAAGCTTTACTAATTGACGAAGTGCAGGGAAAAAAAAGAGAGAAACCACGGCCTGGTCTTGGATTAGTAATGGTTTGGGCTGTGATTATCATGGCATTCCCTACGCCCAATACTTGTGCTAGATGCTCAACAATTCTGGAGGACCATGTGCACCCAATGGGTCAAACTTTATATCCTGAAGGCGGTGCCGCGTATCAGGATAATAATGCACCAATTTACACAGCAAGACTGCTGACAGAGTGGTTTCATAAACATGAAAGTGAAGTTGAACATCTCCCATGGCCTGCACAATCTCCAGCTCTAAATATTATTGAGTTTTGGAGGAGCAAGTCAGAAAAGGTTTTCCTCCACCAGCATCATGTAGTGACCTGAACACTACTCTGAAGAAGAATGGCTCAAAATCTCTCTAGCCACTGTGCAGACTTGTATCTGTCATTCCCAATATGAATTGATGGGGTATTGGCTGCAAAAGAGGCTCGACACCACTGGGCTGACGCTCTGCACAGTTTAGTTCCAACCTTAATTAAACACCTGATCAAACTAATTGAGGGCTTTAGGCTTGTTTGATGCCTACAGATAGGTGTGTTAAAGCAGCCCCCCCCCCTCCCCCTATAGTGTAAGCTACAACGTACCACATATTTGGAGATGGTCTGTGAGACGATTCTGGCACTGGGGATGTCGAACAGCAGTTTAACGCTCCTGAACTCCTGCTTGATGGCTCTCCAGTGCTGCTGCAGCTCTGCTGTGGTCAGACAGGAGGCGCCAAAACACAGATCAGCCTCTGCAGCTGCCAGTGAGTACACACAAATAAACACAGGTCTGATGCTTTAAACACAAACCCAGAGAACATCACGTCACAAATCCCACAGAATCGACGTACACTGACCATTATCCTGTAATGCTTCCTGGTGTGGCGGTAAATGCACAGAAGCTGATGAAACTGTGTATTTAGCAGTGGTGTTGGGTGGTTTTTCTTCTTCCTCCATAAAGATCTGATATTTTTAGCTTTCTGTAAGGAAATTTAATAAGCGAATACGAGTACAATGTCAATTTTGGAGACTATTATGCAAAAATCGTTTTTAAGAAGTTTAAATACAATTGTGTGGGAACTGTCTGTGAATATAACCTGCCTCTAATGGTAAAACATGTATTGATTGTATTAATTGTATTTTTATAATCACACTTGATCAAAACACTTTGATTGACATTTTCCCTTTGTACGTGTCATTAGGGGGAAGCCTCGCCCACTAGTGATCATCTCTCCCTCATTATGACGCTAATCTTGTATTTGAAATTGCCACTATGCTGACACATAGGCATCTGTAGCTCCGCCCTCTCCTGAAAAGTGCACAATCTCATTTGCATTTAAAGTGACAGTCACCAAAATGCCACAATTAGAATCAAAGCCTCAAAGGGTCCGTTTCAGAGAGTTATAAAACATTATTTGTGTGGTATATTGAGCTGAATCTTTACACACACAGACACACACACACAGACACACACACACACACTTTCTAGGGACACTAGAGACTTGTTTTAAATCTTGTAAAAATAGGACTCCTTTAAGCATTTCCTCATGAAAAATGTTCTCTATCAAAGTTCTTGTCCTTATCAGGGAAATAATTATTTAGGTTTTCAGTACGTTCTGATGCAATAAAAGTTAAACTTACACATTAGTTCCATGCGGTGAAAGGTAAAGTGCTGCACTTCCTCAGGAAGTTAGACAAAATTAGATCTCTAAAGGAAATGGTTTAAAAAAGAAATGTTTGTGCAGGTGACAGAAAATATAACCACTGGTAATCTAGCATCGCTCACTGCAACAATAAATGCTCGTTTTACTTTGTTTGTAGTCTAACTATCTACAAATTCTTCAAAGACAAGAAAAATACACTCATACACACTCACTAGCCACTTTATTAGGTACACCTTACTAGTACCAGTCCAACCCAGGTACCAGTAAGGTGTACCTAATAAAGTGGCCAGTGAGTGTCCTTGGTGGCAAAGATTCAACAAGGTACTGGAAATATTCCTTAGAGATTTTGCTCCATGTTGACATGATAGCATCACGCAGTTGCTGCAGATTTGTCGGCTGCAGATCTATGTTGTGTATCTTCCATACCACCACATCCCAAATGCCTATTGGATTGAGATCTGGTGACTGTGGAGGACATTTGAGTACAGTGAACTCATTGTCATGTTCAAGAAACCAGTCTGAGATTATTGGCGCTTTATGACACGTGCGATGGCGCGATGGCATTCATGACGTGCTTTATGGCGCGTTATCCTGCTGGAAGTAGCCATCAGAAGATGGGTACATTGTGGCCATAAGAGATGGACATGGTCAGCAACAATACTCAGGTAGGCTGTGGCGTTGACACGATGCTCAATTGGTACTAATGAGCCCAAAGTGTGTCAAGAATATATCCCCTACATCATTACACCACCACCACCAACCAAAACCTCTGATACAAGGCAGGATGGATCCATGCTTTCATGTTGTTGATGCCAAATTCTGACCCGACCATCCTAATGTTGCAGCAGAAATGGAGACTCATCAGACCAGGCAACGTTTCTCCAATCTTCTATTGTCCAGTTTTGGTGAGCCTGTGTGAATTGTAGCCTCAGTTTCCTGTTCTTAGCTGACAGGAGTGGCACCCGGTGTGGTCTTCTGCTGCTGTAGCCCATCTGCCTCAAGGTTGGACGTGTTGTGTGTTCAGAGATACTCTTCTGCAGACCTCTGTTGTAACGAGTGCTTATTTGAGTTACTGTTGCCTTTTATCAGCTCAAACCAGTCTGGCCATTCTCCTCTGACCTCTGGCATCAACAAGGCATTTGCGCCCACAGAACTGCCACTCACTGGATATTTCCTCTTTTTCAGGCCATTCTCTGTAAACCCTAAAGATGGATGTGCGTGAAAATCCCAGTAGATCAGCAGTGGACAGGTGTACCTAATAAAGTGACCGGTGAGTTTAAGCATTTCTAACAAAATGCCTGGTGCATTAAGACAGGAGGAGTGTGTGCTACGGATGGTTTGTCAAGCCCACTCACCTGCTCACTGTTATGTGATGCATTGTGTGTATTGTTTACTATTAAGACAGGTCTTTAATCAAGTTTTAAACTGAGAGAGTGTGTCTGAGCCTCGGACATTATCAGGAAGGCTATTCCACAGTTTAGGAGCCATAAATGAGAAGGTTCAACCTCCTTTAGTATACTTTTCTACTTAGGGTACTACCAGAAGCTCTGAGTTTAGAGATATTAAAGAGCTGGTTGGACTGTAGTAAGACAGAAGGTTGGTTAGATAAACAGGAGCTCGATTATTTAAAGCATTTGTAAAGAGGCTTTGAAACAATAATTATTGTAAAAAGCACTATACAAATACACTGCCTGACAAAAGTCTTGTCATCGATCCCAGTTGTAAGAGCAACAAATAATAACTTGACTTTTAGTTGATCATTTGGAAAAGTGTCAGAAGGTGGATTTTTCTGATGAATCAATCTGTTAAACTGCATCCCAATCATCACTAATACTGCTGAAGACCTACTGAAACCTGCATGGATTCTCACAGAAATCAATCAAGTTTGGTAAAGGAAAAGTTGTGGTTTGGGGTTACATTCAGTGTGGGGGCGTGCGAGAGACCTGTAGAGTGGATGGCAACATCAACAGCCTGAGGTATCAAGACATTTGTGCTCCATTATAAACCACAGGAGAGGGACAATTCTCCAGCAGAATAGCGCTCCTTCTCATACTTCATCCTCCACATCAAAGCTCCTGAAAGCAAAGAAGGTCAAGGTGCTGGCCAGCCCAGTCACCAGACATAAACATTATTAAGCATGTCTGGGGTAAGATGAAGGAGGCATTGAAGATGAATCTTGATGAACTCTGGGAGTCCAGCGAGTGATTTGAGTCAATGCAGAGATGTATGGATGCAGTCCTCCAAGCTCATGATGGAGTCAGACACAATATTCATTCTGTTTCCACTGCAGCATGACTTTATATTCTATACTGGACATTATTGAAGGTTCAGTGATGAGACTTTAGTCTAAGCAGAGTCAGACCTTACTGACTTAATGAAATCATTCAAAATCAAGACATGATCATCTTTTATTGTGCTCAAATAAGCGTCATCTAGAGGCCTTTGCCTTTCATAGAAGACACTTCTAATACCAAATGAGTGACTAGAAGTCAAGTTATTTGTTGTTCCTAAAACTAGGAACATAGGCGACAAGACATTGTCAGGTAGTGCAAACTTGAATTAAAGTGAGAAGTTAAAATTATTTAAACATAATATTCGCCCCATTGGGGTGATTAAAATAATCATATTTCAAACTGAAAACAAGATCATATTACTTTCCCATGCATCGGCAGATTTTATAGAGAAAGTCACCTAATTTTGACATATTTCTGAAAACAAAACTATTTATTTTTTACTAGAAATGTTTCTTGATTTAAGAAACGAGGAAAAACTCCAAGAAAAGCAAAGTGTTTATATTACAGCACAACACACTGATAACATTAAAAAACAGCTGACCCACCTGTGTGCACAGACATCCAATAATTGGCTAAAGCTAAAAGCTCAGCGGCGAAAGTGTAAGTTCAGTTGTTTCTCTGTAAGAGGTCATTTTTAATGTTCCTCTTTCTGTTTTTCATGCTGACTGAAGCTGAAGCTTGGTCACGAGGAAGTGAAACCTGAAAGAGGGAGTGTTGTTTTCTCGCACATTTGACTGCACTTTGTACATTTTTCATTGGTTTTTGTGCAATAATTTACATTTGGGATGCAATAGTGAAATGATGACATACTCTGGCATAATAACCGGGCTACATAATGTACCTTTTAGTTTTGAGCGCACTGAACAGTATATTGAATTTATAGTATATTAAACGGTATATTAAGGGTCTTTTGGATTCACTCATCACTGTTAAAGCGTCCTTCACACCTCCACACTCAGTATGGCTTTGGTTTTATATATGTAAATCTCAAATGTGTCCAATAGATGGCGCAGTAGAGCTAAATAACTATCGTGGAAATGGCAGGATGTGTCAAGTGCTTATCTATGATTATATTTTACTCACTGAATTTATACAAGGTAAGGTTATTAGCTGATAAAATATGTATTTTAAAGCCAACTAAATCTATTACAGAGTTTATCTATTAATTGAAATGAATGCCGAATTGAATACAATTAATTAAACTTTAACACAAGTTCCTTGATGAGCAGGTAAAATTAAATAATTTTAAGCTGAAGTACTTACACCTACTAAAATAAAGGAAATTTTAAATAAAGCTAAGCATAATTTTTAAAAACTACACAATTCAGATTATATCAATATTGTTGTATTTTAATAAATAACAATAAACACTAAAAATAATACTGGGCAGCCTGGTGGCGCAGTGGGTTGCACAATCGCCTCACAGCAAGAAGGTCGCTGGTTTGAATCCCGGCTGAGTCAGTTGTAATTTCTGTGTGGAGTTTGCATGTTCTCCCCATGTTGGAGTGGATTTCCTCCAGGTGCTCAGGTTTGCCCACAATTCCAAAAACATGCACTATTGGGGAATTGGCGAGTACAAGTTGGCGGTACATTCCGCTGTGGCAACCCCAGATCAATAAAGGGACTAAGCTGAAAAGAAAATGAATGAATGAAAATAATACTAAAAGATCAAGATCAGATCAAGGTTTTTTTTTTGTGCCTACTGTGAATTAAATGGGCTACAACATTCTAGCAGTGTGCTTAAATATGCTAATAGTGGCATGCTATTAATCTGCTAAAACAATGTTAGCAACACAATGCTAGCAACATGTTACCAATATGCTAAAACATGCTAATAACACAAGCAATGAGCTAAAACATGCTAAAACACAACGTCAGTGTGCTTAACATGCTAAAACACATCAGCAATGTGCTAAACATGCTAACAACCCCAACAACATGCAAGAACACGTTACCACTGTGCTAAAACATGATAAATAACACTGGCAATGTGCTAAACATGCTAACAACCTCAACAACATGCAAGACTATGCTACCAATGTGCTAAATTACACCAGCAGTGTGCTAAAGCACATGTTTTAGTGGTAAAACATGTTAACAACATAAACAATATGCAAGAACATAAGAAAAGAAACAAACAAAGAAACAATATGCTAAAACATGCTAAAACACCCCACCAATGTGTTAAAACAAGCTAAAAGACACCGGCAATGTACTAAAACGAGTTAAAAGACACCAGCAATGTGCTAAAACACACCGGCAATGTGATAAAATGTTATAAAAACATCAGCAACATGCAAGTAACATGTTACCAATCTTCTAAAACATTCTTAAAACACACAATCAATGTACTAAAACATGCTACAGCACACTGGAAATGTGCTAAAACATGTTAAATCACACAGATGATGTGTTAAACATGCTAATAACATCAGCAATGAGCTAAAACATGCAAAATCCCACAGATGATGTGCTAAAACATGCTAATAACATGCCAGCAATGAGTTAAACATGCATGCAATAAGTTAAACATGCTAACAATACCAACAACATGCAAGAACATGTTACCAATGTACTAAAACATGTTAAATCACACTGGCAATGTGATAAAATGTGCTAAAAACATCAGCAACATGCAAGAAGCTGTTACCAATGTGCTAAAACACACAAGCAATGTACTAAAACGTGCTAAATTACACTGGCAATGTGCGAAAACACACCAACAATATGCTAAAACGTGCTAAAAGACACCAGTCATGAGCTAAAACACAGGCAATGTGCTAAAACATGTTAACAATGTACTAAAATGTTAAATCACACTGGCAATGTGCTAAAACACACCAAGACTATGCTAAAACATGCTAAAAGACACCAATAATGTGCTAAATCATGTTAACAACATCAGCAACATGCAAGAACATGGTACCAATGGACTAAAACATGCAATATCACACTGGCAGTGTGATCAAATGTGCTAAAAACATCTGCAGCATACAATAACCTGTTACCAATCTGCTAAAACACACCAGCAATGTTATAAAACATGCTAAATCACACAGATGATGTGCTAAAACATGCTAATAACACACTGGCAATGTGCTAAAATACACCAGCAATGTGCTAAACCATAGCAGCTGTGAAATAACTGAAATTATTCAGCTGTAATGCGCTCAAAACCTGCCGGAAGTATTTTATCTGTGCATTTATTTGAAAACAACAGCAAACCTCAGAATGCTCATCAGCCAATCAGAATCAAGCATTCAGCAGCCCCATACTATAAGCAGTTCTAAGCAGTTATATGTTGTGTGTAAAATGCTTTGAGAGTCTCTGTACTGTGTTTTTGGGTTGTTTCTGATGGGTTGTTTTGAAGAAATTTCTCCAGGCATAAGATCAGTGCTGTATCTGGATGAGTTTAGCAGATACTGGGCATATTGTGGGACTGAAAGGCTCATCACTGTATCAGACAAGGACGGCTCTGTGATCTCCGGCTCATTCATACAGGCATAAACACATAAACCACACACTGGCCTGAGAACAATGACATCAAGCCAGTTATTTTAATACCAGCCATTGTGTCTGACGTGCCAGGCCGAGCCTTGGTATCTATTTATTAGTTTTGATACATACATATTCTATTGTTCGCAGCATAAGTCGGGTTTTGTTCGTCCGGGTTTGGCACAGTCCAGCTGTGAGATGTTGTTAGACTGCCTCTTTGTGGAGCTCACAGGCTGAATGTATGCGGCAGGGGTTTACATTCAACCTACAGTATTTAATTGTATTTGTTTATTTAATCTTATTTTATTTGTTTGTTTATGCATTTATGCTTTTTAAATTTCTTTTTAATAATTTATTTAGTCTTATTTATTTATTCACAAACATAATTGTCTGGAGTTTTATTAGTGAGCTCAGATGCAAACATATTTGTACACACAAACATAAATACATAAATGATCCCAATCGTTATAAAGAATTAAAACATTCTAAAACACATCAGCAATGTGCTAAAAACACATCAGCAATGTGCTAAATCATACCAGAAATGTGCTTAAACATGCTAAAACATAGCAGCAATGTGCTAAGACATGTTCAAACACAACAGCAATGTCCTACAACATGCTAAAACACACCATCAATGTGCTAAAACATGCTAAACCACAGCAGCAATGTGCTAAAACATGCTATATCATTCCAAAATAGTGCTAAAACATTCTAAAACACACCAGCTATGTGCTACAACATGCTAAAACACAGCAGCAATGTGCTAAAACATGCAAAAAACCCAAGCAATGTGCTAAAAAATTATTAGACATGCAAGAACATGTTACCAATGTGCTAAAACACAGGCAATGTGCTAAAACATGTTAAATTACACAGGCACTGTGCTAAAACATGCTTAAACACACCAGAAATGTGCTAAACACTTAGAGAATGTGCTAAAACATGATTAAACACAGCAGCAATCTGCTTAAACATGTTAAAACACACCAGCAATGTGTTACAACATGATAATACACACCAGCAATGTGCTAAAACATGCTAAAACACAGCATCAATGTGCTAAAACATGCAAAAAACACAAGCAATGTGCTAAAATATACTAAGACATGCAAGAACATGTTACCAATGTGGTAAAACACACTGAAAATGTGCTAAAACATGCTAAAACAAACCGGCAATGTGCTAAAACATGTTAAATTACACAGGCAATGTGCTAAAACATGATTAAACACAGCAGCAATGTGTCAAAACATGCTAAATTACACAGGCAATGTGCTAAAACATG
>CAIGQZ010032523.1:2006757-2031477 GCA_903798205.1 Danio tinwini
ATATTGTTACAACTGCCTCTCTAAAATTTCTAAGCTGCTTCTAATTTTGACCGCCAGTGTTTTCTGAAATGTGCAGTTCTTCAGTCTACGACAGTAGACCTCATAATAATCAATATATGGACTTATCGCATAAAACATAGACATGACCACAAAAATATTTGATAATATATACAATAGATATCGCCCATTCATAAAATCCAATTCTAGCACCATTTTAGCTGATTGTGCAACATCTCTATCTCTATTGGAGGTGTCAGTGTCAGTATGGTTACAAACACTACAGTATTTACTATAAATTACTACAGTATATTGTGATGTGGGTGTCTGACGACTGAACATAGATCTGCTAGCAGATATCGCAGCCTCTGTTACTCTTTATCTTGTTAACATTTATTATTATTTATTAAGGATATGTGTTTTCACATTCTGACTCCAGTGCCTGATTATTAAACTTTTAAAATGACTATAATTAAATGAAATACTCTTAAGAATAAAATATGATGTGCAATTTGGAGGAGTGCACTTGCATTGTGATGCTATTATATTGTCATTCTGGCATCATATAATGAGTGGCATTAGTCTTAAAATGTCAATAATATTGTTTATCGCAGAATATTTTGGTGGAATATAGCGTACAACAAAAAATAGATATCATGACAAGCCTACACGACAGCACACACATATATTAAATGAACTGTACGTCTATCATTCATAGGCCCGTCGTCATATTCAACATGTTGTCTGAGCTCTATTGTTGCGTTTTTGCCTCAGTCTAGGGGTCAAGGATAAACACAATGAATCTCTGTGCTTCCTCCCAGACATATCTCAGAATTATGACCACGTTTCTCCTGATAATAAAATTTGGCAGGCAATTTTAACAAGACGTCCCGACTGGTGAGCATGCATATTTGGTCAACAACACTCAATTGTTATAGAGCGTCCGCCGCATTATAACTTGTATACCTTATGCATGTATACTTTATGCATGTTCAATTGAAGCTTATTTATATAGCGCGTTTCACAATAACTATCTTTTAAAGGTGACCTATCATATCCTTTTTAACAAGATGTAAAACAAGTCTCGGATGTCCCTAGTGTGTGGGTGTGTGAAGTTTCAGCTCAAAATACCACACAAATAATGTTTTCTAACTCCCTGAAACTGACCCTTTTAGGCTCTGATGTTAATTGTGGTGTTTTGGTTACTGTCGCTTTAAATTCAAATGAGATTGTGCTCTTTTCAGAAGAGGGCAGAGCTACAGATGCCTGTGTGTCAGCATAGTGGCAGAATCAAAAACAAGACTAACATCCTATGCAGTGCTTAATTTGTGAATTACGAGGTCCTGGAACAGATTGGGGTAACTGATCTGGCATGTTATCCGAGGATGGAGAGATGTCGTGCACGAAAGTGGAGAGCGGGGCGCGGGTGTCACAGCAAAAGTGAAGACAGTTGGGGAGTCATGGAAGACAGTGAAAATGAACAGCGGACGGGGGAGGAGGGCGGTCGAGGATGGGAATCGGTAAAATGAGGTGCCGGATCAGATTTCAGAGGTGCCAGATCCGAATCCAGCACAAATTAAGCCCTGGTCCTATGCTAATGAGGGAGAGATGGTCACTAGTGTGCAGGGTTTTCCCCCTCTGATGACATGTACAAAGGGAGAATGTCAATCAAAGTGTTTCTGCAGACTGTTTCTATAAAATCTGATTATAAAAATACAATTAACACATTTTTACCTTTAGAAACTATAATATATTTACACACTGCTGCCACACAACTGTGTTTAAACCCCTTATAGAATATTTTTTTGCATAATAGCTCCCCTTTAAATCAGTTATATGATGCTAAGATTTTAAGAGTTTTAAACTAGATTAAATGGTTAGTTCACCCAAAAATTAAAATGTAGGCTACTCACTATTTACACTCCCTCACGTGGTTCCAAACCTTTATGCAACCCAGACTCATTGTGGATACGTACCCAGGTCTACATTTCTGGGGACAGCGAAATACGTAACCTTAGCTATGTCTGCTTGTGGTTTTTGCAAATCCACCAGAGGACGCTGTGTATACTTTCTGATGATCACAAATTCCTCTAACGCGTCCTCTTCTCATGTAAATCCACCAGAGTGCGCTGTGTACACTTTCTGATGATCACAAATTTCTCTCACGCGTCCTCTTCTCATGTAAATCCACCAGAGGGTGCTGTGTACACTTTCTGATGATCACAAATTTCTCTCGTGCATCCTCTTCTCACGTAAATCCACCAGAGGGCACTGTGTATACTTTCTAATGATCGCAAATTCCTCTCACGTGTTCTCTTCTTGCATAAATCCACCAGAGGGTGCAATATACACTTCAGCCGACCAGGCCAGCTTGCTATCGACTAACCAGCTGACCAACCCACCCACCCACTTCCCCAAACCCAACCGATAGTGTTCTCAAAAGCAATCTAGAAAAATAAAATCCACGTAATTTCACCACGTTTTCAATCTGGTGTTTATTTATTTTTTGTTATGGTTTTACCTGGCTTATGAAACCGTTCTTCACTCCCCTCTGCGTCCTAAGGTACATGGCGAGCCATTGAGCAAACTGGTAGCCCTAAAATTAACAGAAGGTGTCTGCGGTGTCATATCGCCCCGTAGCATTCGTTTTAAAGACGTACGTCTAGCTATATTATTCATGCTCTTCAGAAATGTAGACAGGGGTACGTATCCACAATGAGCCTGTGTTGCTTTTATGAGTTTCTTTCACAAAGCTGAAGACCATTGACTTCCATAGTAGGCAAAACAAATACAGATGAATAATAGTCAATGGTTACAGGTTTCCAACATTCTTCAAAATACCTTCTTTTGTGTTCAACAGAAGAAAGAAACGTAAACAGATTTGGATAAAATGAATGTGAGTAAATGGATAACTATCCTTTTAAAGAGTTTATCAATGAGCACCTCATATCAACACACCCCGGAGGGTCAGTCCAGTTTTTTTTTTTTTGGTTTTTTTTTTTCGAGCCTTTATGACAAAAGGTGCTTGTATTTTTCGTCTCGTACCTGGCTGTGACAGTAATGTATGTGTGGATGATGATGCTGCAGGGGCTGATGGGACTCCTGCCGGTCTGAATGAATATCAAGGCCTGTCATTGCAGGCTCATATCATACGCAGCACACCTGATCTCCTCCACTTCAGAGCATACTCGCCTCTATACATGTTAATAAAGTGCTTTAAAGTGCCCGTGGCGAACGCTGACCCGGGATGTGTTCGAGAAATCTTCCTGCTTTTATACGGCTTTGGACTAAACTAGTGTGACTGCCTCGCTTCTTCACTCTTTCATCTTATTTTTCTATCTTATTTTAAGTCTTTCTTGAGGCCCTTCACAATGTTTATGTGTAAATGTATATATTTAGAATACTGTTGATTTGAGTACATTAATATTTACTAATGACACGCTTATAAAGTGTTACCTGTTCTACTTCATCATCCTTTTGCAATCAAATAAACTTAGCATTTATATGCTTTTGTTTACTTTGAATATGTATATACTATTATTGAAAAATATGCAATATGAATGTTCTCCAGCGATCTATAAGGGTCAGATCACTGGTGATCATGACAATCATACACTAAATATGTATAGAAATAGGGTAAAGTATTACATTTATAGAAAACAAACACATAAGATAACATGATGCATGATGATGATGATGATAATAATAATTGTTATTATTATCATCATCATTATTATTATTATTATTATTAAACAATAGGATAAAACGAAACAGTGTTAGCAGTTATTGTATTAAATGTGTTATGTAACTGTGTGTTCACACCGAAGACGGTGAGAGCGTCAAAGGTCACTCTGGCCGCCCTGGCGACAACGCTGTTTGCCTTCAGCTCTGGGGGTGAGAGCATCAAAATTCCCCACATTGATCTCGTATTTAAAGGGGCCATGCATATGATACAGCATATCATATCAGTTACATTCCCGCATAAAACATGCTTTCTAGAGTGAAAATGTCGCACACTTTTTTTATTAAATTAATTTAACAATGGAAGATCAAGTTGCATGTGGTGTGGTTTTGCTCCACTTAATTATCCAATGTGTCCACATGTCTGAAATATTCTGAAGCAGCAATACTGTTTTGTATTGTCGCATGAGATTCCCGCTTTTTTTTTTCGAAAAAATATATATAACATTAATGCACATCAGTAACTCGCCAGTAATGTTTTTAATGTATGTTCCTGTATGAAAACATTGCAAATAGTTGGATATCCGGCGACCGCAATAATCAAACCCTCTGGAACAACTGTGGTCTGAACCAAAGTTCACAGTGACTGTGTTCTCTGGACTTTTCTCAAGGGGTGGACTTCTACATTCTGATTGCTTGCCACCAAACCGCGTCATAGCTTATTACCATAAAGTTGACTTGACTTCAACTCTTCTTGATGCTCACACCGGCGAAGACGCGCCGCACTGCTCCTCACCGCTTATCGCCGCCGGCTCCATTGCAAATGAATGACCTCCGGCTACTTTCGGACTTCTGGAGAAAGTCTTATTTGTTTTATTTCGACTAGAATAAAAGCAGTTTTTAATTGTTTTGAAGCCATTTTAAGGTCAATATTATTAGCCCCCTTAAGGAATATTTGTTTTGGATTGTCTACAGAACAAACCACTGTTAGACAATGACCTGCCTAATTACTCTAACTTTACCCTAATTAACCTCATTGAACGAATTTGTAGAGAAGCCTTTTGTCAAGTTTTATGAAGTTTTTTTTATTTATTTTAAATGTTCAGCAATTACATTTTTCGTTTTGTTGCCTCAGGGCAAAGTTGTGCAATAAGTGGTACTTTTCATGATGTGTTTACTGACATTACATGTGGCCATTCTACCACATCATTATTACATGTTGTATTATTTTTCATTTAATTAAACTTTTTTAACATATTTTGACAGAAAAAAATGGATGTACGCTTGTTTTATGAAAGAGCAAGATCCCAGAGTTAGGCAAATCCCATCTGAATACAATGAGATAGACTGCATGACAGTGAGGAGAACAAGGTTTGAGCAGAAGTGTAAAAAATATCTTCAGAAGTTCAAAAAGTAGCCCTGACTATCATTTATAAGTGATTAGTTTACACAGCAGGCAGCACACAAATACTGTATATAGACCAGTAACAAACCACATATACAGGGCTCAGCATGTAGGAGTACACTCCTCACAAATTTTATTTAATGATTTAATCATTCAATTTACATCTAAATTGATATGTTAGAGAAAAATATTAAACAACAAATGTAAAAGAGCAAAATTCAACAAAAACAAAAAAAATCATAAAATTTTGTAGTTTCAATTTTTTTTCCAAATATTTCACATTAATTTAAATGTATTATCTTCTATTTCTGGAGATGTTCTGTGATTTTTTTTTAAAATAAATATCAGTTTAATAAATCTGTTTTGTTCAAATGCACCAAAATATATGCCCTATATTCACAGATAAATGGATAAAAATATTCATTTTCAAAATGGGGTGCACTCAGTTACTCAGAGCACTGGATGTGTTTTATGTGTTCTTCCCTATTTCCTTAATAATTCTGTTACAATCTGAATAAGATTTGTAAATTATTATTGCTCTCTGATCACTGACTCATGATATTTGATATTTCAAGAGTTCACACTTAGCTGATGATTGATTATAAAGCTTGTTTGGCGTGCTGTCCCGGGAGAGAGCCCTGAGCTCGAAAGATCCTCGTTCCCGGGGCTCCCTCCCGTTGCAAGGCGAGAGGAGAGTTTGAGCTCAGGTAGACCTCGAGAACTCCCCTACTGTAGAAGCTAATGAACATAGATATTGCTCTTAAGAGATAGCTACCCGCTAAGTGCCTGTCTATGGTGCTAATTTGGATTAGTCAATTAACTTTAAGTTGCATGTTTTTGGATAGTGGGAGGAAACCGGGGGACCACCACGCCAGCATGGGGAGAACGTGCAAACTCCGCACAGAAACATCTGCTGGTTTTGTTAAAGGACCAAAGACATTCTTGCTGTGAGGCAACAGTGCTAACAACTGGGCCACTGTGCCACCTATCTAGAAAAGGAGGAGGAGTAAGGGTGGAAGGGGGGGATTCTTCAAAACGAAGATGTCCGTGGTATGAAACCTAGGGCTCTTATAGTGGCCTAGGAATCATCTGATTGGTGAATAATCAATTGGATGATGCGGGGCAGCTGCAAGCAATCATAAGCACGTGATCCTCTCCAAATCAGTTTATAAATAAACTCCACATAATATGTGAAGAATTTTCTCTGTGATTTTGTACTATTGTTGCATAACATTGCCTTAAAGCAACAAAAAATATTTTGGGATTGGGGTGGGGGGTCAAACCAAAAACAACTTTTAACAATAAAATGTTCCCCAAAGAACCAAAAAATCATGTGGAATCATTTTTGTTATTTGCCATTAAAATATGTGCAGTAGAGGGTTAAGCCTTTAATGTCACTTTAAGCTGAGCACTAGTATCTTCAAGAATATCTAGTCAAATATTATGTGCTGTCATCATGGCAAAGCTATTAGAAATGAGTTATTAAAGCTTGAAAAAATCTTCTCTCCGTTAAACAGGAATATACAGGGGGGCTAATAATTCTGACCTCAACTGTAGATGCCATCAAATGGTCAATTGGACTGGTGTATCATGATCTTCTCTCCTCTCTCCTCCTGTCCTCCTGCCTGTCAAGCAGCGCTCAAACATCATCATTTCATTGACAGCTTCAGTCGGTGCTGTTTTGTGATGCTGATGTGGCCTGCGCCGCCAGGCTCTGACCTGCGGACATGATGACGCTGATGTGTGTGGAAATAGACGGCACACGGAGACAGGAGATCTGACAGATTCATGTGCATTTCAACAGCGCACACACGCTCTGTATGACTGCATGCAAACACTCTCACTTTTCACTTTTTTACGGGTTTCTCATCGTTGGTAAACTTAGAGCTCAGTGAATGGGCGTTATCAGTGGTTATCAGCTGGTAGGCTCAGAAGGCTGTTATCATCCAGCCACATGGTTAATCAGCTATACTAATAGAGAAGACTCCAGATGCAGATCTGTTTTTACATTACTGTGACGGTTGGGTTTAGGGTTGGGGTGGAAATTAATAAAATACAATTAATAGGAAATTTAATTAACATCAGGCTGCAGCCATATGTGATCTATAGCTAATTAACTATGTGGATGGATGATAACAGCCTTCTAAGCCTACCAGTAGGTGTAGAAG
Organism: Danio tinwini; assembly: GCA_903798205.1. Classification (NCBI taxonomy): domain Eukaryota; kingdom Metazoa; phylum Chordata; class Actinopteri; order Cypriniformes; family Danionidae; genus Danio; species Danio tinwini. The sequence continues at coordinate 2,014,009 of CAIGQZ010032523.1, forward strand.
GCCCCTACTGGCTCATATCTATCAGCTGATTACCACTGACAATGCCCATTCAATTGACTGATAACATTTAAATCGGCTAATGGAAGAGTATCACAAATAATGATAGGCAAGGGCTGTTTCTCAATTCTAAGAACGCAGAGAACAGACTTGCGTTCTTGTGGAGACCGGTCTTGCCAGGTGTCCTCGGAAGAACGAACTCGGAAGACCGCGAGAACAGAGAACTCTGAGAAATGAGATGCTGCGAGATCTTCCTGATGGTCACATGAACTTAACGCGTTTTAAATGGAAAATTATTGGTACATTACGGCATTCACACAACGATTTATTGTTTTTCCCCATTTCGAAATATATACTCTGCATAAAAACATTATAAATACATTGCAAAATATAAATAAATCAGATTTTAATACAAATTTCAGCAAATAAACACCCTTAATATGTTTATTCCTTTAATAAGATGTCCATGGTAATGTTTATATTCACCGTTTTATTTAGGGAAACTCCTGAGGTAAATAAGTGATATCTCCGAACCTTAATAATAAATCTAAATAAAATGCTGCATTTCCCACCTCCAGTCGCAATGACCTCTGAGACTTCTAGAGCGAGATCAGTGCTCAAGTCTGCATCGGTGCGTCCTCGATATCAAGAACACATCCGGGACGTTTCATGTGTTCTCTGTTCTTGCGGTCTTGAGTATTGGAACTGAACTTTGGCAGCTGATGATGACGTTACACGAGGACGCAAGACCGCTGAAGAACACATATTAAGAAACAGCCAAGAACCGGGATACACCAAACCCATTGCGCTTTGTCGTTTCTTTGGTCAGACTAGTCGGTTTGGTGTTTTCCACTCATTGCTTCTCGTCTGGTTAGCGTTGGAGCTTGTTGGCCTGATTTAGTGTGTAGATTCAGGGGCTGAAGACAGCAATTTGAGGTTCCCAAACAGCTGATATTTATTCATTAGGATAAACCCTTTGAGATGAACCATCTCATTTTCAAGGGGGTCACACAATTAATCACAATCACATAATATTAACACCAGAAAGACAAAAACAAAACACAAAATTACACAACATCCAAAAACATAACATAAAAAAGGGGGAGGTAGTATACATACATACATACATTTGTATATATATTAGGGCTGTCAATATTAGCGCGTTAACGAACGTGATTAATTTGAAATATTTAACACGTTAAAAAAATTTACGCATTTATCGCTTTTTGCAGTTTTTTTTAATTTATTTCCTGTTGTGGTCGATGTAGAGGTGACCTCCTCACTTTCATCCACGACACCCACCCCCTCCCTCCCGGTCCTCACTTTTATCCGCAAACCGGCAAGTTTTTATTTCACTTTCAGGTTGAGGGCGGCGTGATCACTGTTTGCCTACAACGCCAGTTCAGCTTGCTCCGGCCCTGCGTGTGTTTAATGTGCAAAGAAATATGGATAAAGGAGAATATGGATCCATGTAAATGTGCTCAGTGAAAGCGCCAGATGATGTTGCAAGCTGTCAAAGACAGCCCATTCCTCTCTAAGTTGACTCCAAGCGCCCTCAAATGTATCATTAAGTTTGACATGTTTTCACACTACACGCAACTTTTGTAAAGCGTCTGCTTCACGTTGATGTGTCAGAATCCTTGATTGAGAAATAAAGCCATACTTTACAATGCTTAGTTTAAGCAAATTTGATTCGATCGTGCGTGTTGATGATCTAAAGGGAGTGCGCTGTTCTCTCTCTCTCTCTTTCTCTCTCTCTCTCTGTGTGTGTTGTACTCGATAATGTCAATAGACTGGTCTGTCTTAGCAACTGGTTAAATCGTCACCTTATAATTCCAAGGTGACGAAAAAGTGTGATTAATTTGTAAATTTTTTAAATCAATTGACAGCCCTAATATATATATATATAGTACAAAAAATATACACAAATCAGTGAATCAAATCAACACATAAATAATCATCCTCAGGAAAAACAAGTACAATCCAAAATAAAACATGATAAGAAAGTTTTTTAAGTGAAGTTTATTTATAAACTAATTTCGAGAGGATCCCGTGATTATGATTGAACACAGCTGGTCATGCATTAACCATGTATGACCAACCAATCAGACGATTTCTAACCCACTATAAAGAGCCAGGGTTTCTTACTACAGTCATCTTCGTTTGAAGAATCCCCCCTTCCACCCCTACTCCTCCTCTTTTCCTTTCATAGGGCGGCACGGTGGCCCAGTGACTAGCACTGCGGCCTCACAGCAAGAACGTCACCGGTTCAAGTCCTTTAACAGACTGGCTGTCGTTTCTGTGTGAAGTTAGCATGTTCTTCCCGTGCTTGCGTGGGTTTCCCCCGGGTTCTCCGGTTTCCTCCCTCGTTCCAAAAACATGCACTACAAGTTAATTGAACAATCTAAATTTAGCACTAGTCAAACTTTATCCAGAAGCATATCTCTCCGTAGCAACTATTTTCTGTCACCAACTCTTACAAGGGGGAGCTCTCGAGATCTACCTGAGCTCAAAGCTCCCCTCTCGCTCTGCAAACGGGAGGGAGCCCAGGGCTCAAGGACCTTTTGGGCTCAGGGCTCTCTCCCGGGACAGCATGCCAAACTTGCTTATAATCAATCATCAGCTAAGTGTGAACTCTTGAAAGACCTTAAATGATGTGATGGATCGAATGTTAGCAGGTAAATTATTCCAATCGATTGGACCCTTAAACAGAAAAACTCTTTAACCAATAGATTTTCAAAAAAAAAGTCTGAACAGAATGTCTAACTTGATAAAAATTTAAGGAAAATAATACAAAATATTGTTGTAAATATTATGGATACTCAAAATGAACACATTTAAATATAAATTGAAGCCAGTGAATGTGTCGTCTTGTGTGCGAAGATGGCCACTGAAGCAGATCATACATTATACAATGATGTGTGTAAAAAAGAACAACCCAAACCAAATCTGCAACGTCTATTATATGCCGTATTAAGAGGAGTGAGATCTAATTTCGATGCACTCTGGTAAACAATATCACAATAATCAAAAATAAGTTGAAGGGCAAGCTTCTTGCAAACACTAAAATGAAAAACAATGCCTAGAACGATATAACGTACTAATTCCAAAGTTGACTTTACTAACAATATGATTAATGTGTGATTTAAAGGGCACATAGGTTACCACTTTTTCCAGATTTAGTATAAGTCTTTTGTGTCTCCAGAATGTGTCTGTAAAGTTTCATCTCAAAACACCCATCAGATTATTTATTATACCTGTCATAAGTTTCTACTTTGTAGCATTTAGCATCAGCTAGTGTTTTTTGTGTACTGCGCCTTTAAGGCTAGTCCTTCACGCCCACCGTTTCCACGTGTCTGGCAGCGGCTCCCTCGGCTGCATCAGACAACAGACAAACACGAAGGAATAAGATCTCACGTAACGTTTGTGAGGAAAAACTACAGTAAGAACCTTACCAATGAGTATTTGATGCATGTTGTGGAGTTGCAAGGATGAGCCACACACACTGTCGTTACAAAGTACACACACACACACACACACACACACAGCGCTGACAGGCACACACACAGACAGCGCACATTTAGCTTTGCACTGTATTTGCACACAAATGTGACCGGATACAGGTTAATCTCCGCTGCTGTATGGATATCTGTTATGTTAATGTACAAAATAAACCTGATTTAACGTCCACAAACCGGGATTGAAGCGTCTTTTATAATTGTTCTGACACGCGGCTGTGCTGATGAAGTAAACCGCTGTAATTCATTACACACATGCTCTGTTTTAAAACATTTTAAACTTGTAAAACTCACTCTTGATCACATTTGATGATGATTGATGATCCTAGCAAACTGAACAGACCTTTTATTTACAGTTGCTTAGTGTGCGCACGTCCTGAACCTGTGTCTGGTTGATATGATTATACACGTTACTACGGAGACATGTTAATACGCAGCTGTCAATCAATTCGGTGGGCGGGGGGACCGCACTCATACATCAAGTTGTGGGCGGTCTCAAAACCGCTCCAATTGGTCCACCATTTTTATGTTGTTAAATAAAAAAAAAAAGGACTGAGTGTGTTTATATCACCCCAATATGACGTCTATACACCATACATACACATATGTCTGTCCAAACAGCTAGAAAAGGAGATTTTTCACCATAGGTGCCCTTTAAAGGAAAGAATCAAGCCACACTCCAAGGTATTTAATCGCATCAACTTCATCCAAAGAAGTACCATCATTACATAAAATAGAATAGGAGTAACTATTTGATTTAAGTTTACTTCTGGAACCAAAAACCATAATGTAAGACTTAGTTTTATTAAGCACTATTATCTAAAAGCCAATTTTGTAAAAGATTAAAATCATACTGAAGAGACAACTGAATTAGTAAGATATCAGAATCTGACATGTACAGTTGAAGTCAGAATTATTAGCCTCTCTGAACTCTTGTTTATTTTTCCCCAATTTCTGTTTAACGAAGAGTTTTTATTTTCAACACATTTCCAAGCAGTGACCACATCGTAAAACCCCCAAAGTCCACACACCAGGCCCTGATCTTATCATGATCTGCCTTTGGAGTTAGTATGGACCTTCTTTGGTGAAAAAGACATGTTTTGCCATATAAACAAATGCATATGATCATTTAGACTCTTACAATATATTATTTTTAAAAACCTTAACAATAGAACATATAATGGGTCTATAATTATTGATATCAAGTACATCACCACCCTTGTGAAGTGGGGTAATGCGAGCACTCCTCCAAATATATGGTATTTCACATGTAGGTAAAGACAAATTAAACAACTCAGCAAGTGTCATATGTCTTGTGGCTGAACTATCATAGTACAGCACATCTTTTGGGAAAAGAACAATGTAGTGACAAGTGTTTCCCAGTTGCTTTGCTGTAGATCCGTCGTTTGAGCCACGTTAGTTTATTCGTTCATTAATTTTTCCTTAAGCTTAGTCCCTTTATTAATCAGGGGTGACCACGGCGGAATGAACCGCCAACTTATCCATCATATGTTTTACAGAGCAGATGCCTTTCCAGACACAACCAAGTACTGGAAAACACGCATACACTCTCACACTCTCACATGCATGTGTTTGGACTCGGAGGAAACCCGCGCTAACACGGGGAGAACATGCAAACTCCACACAGAAACGCCACTGACCCACGTGGGATTCGAATCAGCGACCTTCTTGCCACAGTGTGAGTGTGCTAACCACTGAGCCACCATGCCGCCCCGTGCTCATAAATAAAAACTGAAATGTAAACTAACACACATTCTCTGTGACTTTGAGAGACGGCAGGAATACGTCAGACATCCGGCCATTCATCACACAATACATGCGTCATATCGCAGGTTATTAGAGCACAGATTCCCTGGCATTTACAAACGACCGGCGCCTATGGAAAACAGCACATTTCCTATATTTCTGCATACATTTGTGCGGTTTGATTGAGTGTGGAGGAGAGCTGCTCTCGTGTGTGCGGAGATTACTGCGATAGACGCGGTTTTATTTAGTTTACTGCAGTTTGACACACGATTACAGGTGAAAACATCATCTGAGCACGTCTGTCAGGATATTATACACTAAAAACTATCAGAAAATTAGCAGTTTCCTGTATTCATGTTTGATTTCCCCCTGTTTATTTATGCTTTTGAATTGCATTATGAGACTCTGATCTTCCTTCCAACAACTTTGACTCTTGAAAAGTTGGAAAAAGAGACTTTTATTGACATTTTTAATAGTTTGAAGTGCTGTATGTCTGTGTTGGTGTTGTATGTTATCAAAGTCCCTTTAAGGCAAGTCATTTCACTTGGCGGCCATCTTAGAAACATCTCTCGGGCAGTATGCTCAGGCATTCTGTCTGAATGGGGAAACATCAAATTCTCCAAAAGTGCTTGCGAAGCTCTTGAATGAATTTTTATGTTAGGAATCACCAATAAAATTAAACCAAGACTGTCCCTTTACTTTCATTTCTAAACGTCCAATCACACAAAATCTGCGGAAACTCATGCCTGGTCCGAGCCTCTCCTCTGGACTATCGTCAGTCTGTAGCGATTGATGATTGGCTACTGTACTTGAAGGCGGGTTTTATTCGCCATATAGCGATCAATGATTGGCTCCTGTACTAGGAGGCGGGGTTTCATTCCCTATATTGACCATTACATTTCGACAGAGCAGAGATCAACATCCAGTGTTGATTATAATGATGTAATTCACAACCGTAAACACACGAAATTGCAAAATAACGAAACTTAATTAACAGATTATATTTTTTACAGTGTAGCGTTTACAAAAAATAGTGGTCACATTTTATTTTGATGGTCTATTTGTTGAATTTAAGTTACATTGCAACTCATTCTCATTAGTTTATAAGTAGACTGTTAGGGTTAGGGTTAGTGTAAGTTGACTTGTACTTGCAAAGTTTCTAATAGTGAGTTAAATGTCTGTTGAAGGAGCAGCATCAGCAGATATTAAGCAGACAGTCTACTACAGTAATACTCATAAGGACCATCAAAATAAAGTGTTACCCAGAATTCTGAAATATAAAGTCACAATTGCCTGTTATAAAGTAAAAATTGTGAGAAATACACTTGTATTTCTGAGAAATAAAGTCAGAATTGCATGACATAAACTTGCAATTGCGAGAAAATGTCAGAATTTGGTCACACTTTATTTTAATGGTCCATTTGTTAAATTTAAGTTACAGTGCATCTACATGCCAACTAATTCTCATTAGATTATAAGTAGACTGTTAGGGTTAAGCAGGCACGTGCAGAGGTGGGGGCTTTGGGTGTTTGAGCCCCTGCCCTTTTTTCTTCTGGAGAGAAAGTGGCCTTTTTTCCTGGGGATAATTATTATTTTTTTTAAATACTAATAATAATATAATATATGTATAAGTTAATGTGTGTTCTTTTAAGGACAGCTTTCCCTGTCAGACCATAAAAAACTAAATTTTATGTATATCTTGGTTTAAAAAAAATACCATGAAAGTCAATGGTTACAGGTTTCCTGCTTCCTTTAAAATATTATTTTGTGTGTTCAACACAAGAAAGAAAAGTCAAATAGGTTAGGAGCAAGTAAAAGTTGAGTAAATGGTGACAGAATTTTCAGTTTTGATTGAATTATCATTTTAAGGGTGAGTATATGGTGAATTTAGGATGAAATCTCCTTTATTATATTTTATTTATTAAAGTACAATTATTAGTATTATTTAATAAAAAGTGCCCTTTATTCCACTTGAGCCCCTGCCCCTTAAAAGGCCTCTGCACGTCCCTGGGGTTGAGGTTAGGGTTAGTGTAAATTGACATGCACTTGTAAAGTTTCTTATAGGCAGTTAAATGTCTGTTCAGCAGCAGAATCAACAGATATTAAGCAGACAGTCTACTAATACTCAAATGGACCATCAAAATAAAGTGTTACCTAAATCGTGATATAATTAATCGGCCACTTGAGAAATTGTTATTGTTTTTTTTTAAATATTTCCCAAATGATGTTTAACAGAGCAAAGATATTTTCACAGTATTTCCTATTATATGTATTTCTTCTTTTAGTTTGGCTTGAATAAGATCAGTTTTTACAATTTTTAAAACCATTTTAGGTCTACATAAAATAATAAACACATACACAATAGAAACTGAACTCTTAAATCATTTAAATATGAGTCAAAAAGGGCCTTTTAGCTTTAATTAAACAAAAATATATGCTACTGGACAAGTTTGGGGTCAGTTTTTTTCATGTTTTTTTAAAGAAAATTATTACATTTATTAAAATATTTATAAGCTTTTATTAGCATTTATCTAATAGCATGTATTAAATGTAAAAAAAAACAAAGTTAAATTGTTAAGTATTTATTAAAATATTAAATATGTGCTTTCTTATTGTATGTAGTTTCAAATTAAATTATTACTCCAGTCTAGGGTTGGGCAATGTTGGCATTGTACGATGTCTAATATGTCTATATGATAGTGGACGAATATATATATATATATATGTATAAACACACAGTTGAAGTCAGAATTATTCGCCCCCCTTTGAATTGTTTTTCTTTTTTAAATATTTCCCAAATGATGTTTAACAGAGCAAGGAAATTTTCACAGTATGTCTGATAATATTTTTTCTTCTGGAGAAAGTCTTATTTTGTTTTATTTCGGCTAGAATAAAAGCAGTTTTTAATTTTTTAAACACCATTTTAAGTACAAAATTATTAGCCTCTTTAAGCATTATTTTTCTGATTGTCTAAAACCATCATAGATAAAAATCATCATTATACAATAACTTGCCTAATTACTCTAACCTGCCTAGTTAATCTAGTTTTATTGTCACTTTAAATGTCACTTTAAGCTGTATAGAAGTGTCTTGAAAAATATGTAGTCAAATATTATTTACTGTCATCATGGCAAAGATAAAATAAATCAGTTATTAGAGATGAGTTATTAAAACTATTATGCATAAAAGTGTGCTGAAAAAAATCTTTACTCTGTTAAAGAGAAATTGGGGAAAAAATAAACAGGGGGGCTAATAATTCAGGGGGGGCTAATAGTTCTGACTTCAACTGTATATATATATACATCTTTTATATATATCTTTTTTTTTGTGCAGTGTTTTTATCTTAGACCCCATTCACTATCACTGTACAGACAAAGCAGATCTCTTCAAAATATCCTGTCCTTTAATTGTGCACGAGACTGAAGTTTGCAGAGGTCTGGAATGAGTCGCAGGCGAGTAAATCTTCCCTTTAGCGTCATCTGTTGAGTTAAATTGCAGAGTGTTACATTTTGTTATGGAAATGGATGGCAGAGACGTCCTCATTTCTTTGATTTATCCATCCATAAATTCCATTTCCATAAATATACTCATATTTTTGTGGTGCGTCGAAGCAAAGCCTAATAATATTCCTCATACTTCTCATATTTTCTGATCTAAACATTGGTGGCGGATGAGCTATTTTAAATCACAGCCTTCTAAACTACCCTAGCAACCACCTGGAGCAACCTAGCAACCATGGTGATGCCTTGGTATCAAAGTATCATGATAATGTAAGTGAACATAACATTTTCACTCTGTTAAACTGCTATTACATTTCATATACACTCATACCGGCCACTTTATTAGGTACACCTTACTAGTACTTGGTTGAACTCTCGTTTGACTTCAGAACTGCTTTAATTCTTCGTTGCATAGGTTCAACAAGGTACTGGAAATATTCCTCAGAGATTTTGCTCCATATTGACATGATAGCATCATGCACGTTTGTCAGCTGCACATCCATGATGTGAATCTTCCGTTTCACCACATCCCAAAGGTGCTCTATTGGATTGAGTTCTAGTGACTGTGGAGGCCATTTAAGTACAGTGAACTCATTGTCATGTTCATGAAACCAGTCTGAGATGATTCACGCTTTATGACATGATGCGTTATCCTGCTGGAAGTAGCTATCAGAAGATGGAGACACTGTGGTCATAAAGGGATGGACATGGTCAGCAACAATACTCAGGTAGGCTGGGGCGTTGACACCATGCTCAATTGGTACTAATCCACCACACCATTACACCACCAGCAGCAAAGCCTGAACCATTGATTCAAGGCAGGATGGATCCATGCTTTCATGTTTTTGAGGCCAAATTTTGACCCGACCATCCGAATGTGGCAGCAGAAATTGAGACTCATCAGACCAGGCAACATTTCTCCAATCTTCTACTGTCCAGTTTTGGTGAGCCTGTGTGAATTGTAGGCTCAGTTTCCTGTTCTTAGCTGACAGGAGTGGCACCCGGTGTGGTCTTCTGCTGCTGTAGCCCATCCTCCTCAAGGTTGGACGTGTTGTGTGTTCAGAGATGCTCTTCTGCAGACCTCGGTTGTAACGAGTGCTTATTTGAGTTACTGTTGCCTTTCTATCAGCTGGAACCCGTCTGGCCATTCTCCTCTGATCTCTGGCATCAACAAGGCATTTGCGCCCACACAAATGCCGCTCACTGGATATTTCCTCTTTGTCGGACCATTCTCTGTAAACCCTAGAGATGGTTGTGCATGAAAATCCCAGTAGATCAGCAGTTTCTGAAATACTCAGAGCAGCCCGTCTGGCACCAACACCCATGCCATGTTCGAAGTCACTTAAATCCCCTTTTTTCCCCATTCTGATGCTCGCTTTGACCTGCAGCAGATCGTCTTGATCATGTCTACATGCCTAAATGCATCGAGTTGCTGCCATATGATTGGCTGATTAGAAATTTGCGTTAACAAGCAGTTACTACTTATACTGTACCTAATAAAGTGGCCGGTGAGTGTATGTTAGTGCTGTTAAACAGTTAATCATGATAAATCGCATCCAAAATAATAGTTTCTATTTCCATAATGTGTGTGTACTCACCTTGTGTAACTGTGTATATAAACACATAAAACATTAAATACAATATTACGCAAAACCAAAATAGTTTTATTCATATTTATTTGTAATGGGCAGTAGGTAGTGCTGTCGCCTCACAGCAAGAAGGTCATTGGTTCGAGCCTCGGCTGGGTCAGTTGGCATTTCTGTGTGGAGTTTGCATGTTCTCCCCGTGTTGGCGTGGATTTCCTCTGGATGCTCCGGTTTCCCCCACAGTCCAAACACATGCAGTGCAGGTGAATTGGGTAGGCTAAATTGTCTGTAGTGTGTGTGTGTGTGTGTGTGTGTGTGTGTGTGTGTGTGTGTGTGTGTGTGTGTGTGAGTGTGTATGGATGTTTCCCAGAGATGGGTTGCAGCTGGAAGTCGTCCACTGCGTAAAACATGTGCTGGATAAGTTGGTGGTTCATTCCACTGTGGAAACCCCGGATTAACAAAGGGACTAAGACGAAAAGAAAATGAATGAATGAATTTATTTGTAATTTTGACAAGATAGAATTTATTTATTCATCAATATATATAAACATTTTCTCAATGTGTGTGTGTGTGTATGTGTGTGTGTGTGTGTGTTATGTGCACATTTATTAAGTATAATGTAAATACAAGCTTATATTTTAGATATATGTTGTAGAAGTGCAATGAAAGCACTTAATTGACCAATACTGAGTAATTCACTGCAAATAAATGAGATTACCAAACAGCTAAATGATAATGAATTAAAAATAAAAGCTTCAGGAGAGCCATTTTCTGGATCAAATCCGCTTTGTGTCACAATCAGAATATGGCGAACTCAGCGGTCCGGTGTGTGTTATTCTGTGACTGATCCTGTGCTCATCAGACACCCACACACACACTGAGCGGTTATGATCAGATATGATGTGAGCCGCACACAATGCCCGGTGTGATCAACAGTGTGTTCGGCCTGGATCGGCTTTAAGCCCCGCTGGAGATTTGGCCGTTGCTCTGTTATTGAATATTTCCATTGTCAGGCCAACAAAAGTGTGATGATCGCAGGCAAAATGCTTACGCGGGAGATTCTTTCTTTGCATTGTAAACAGTGGCTGATGTCAGCAGTTTTGAGCAGAAATATGTGATGATTGGAGGAGCGCTGGTTTTGTTGAGTTCTTAGAAAAGCCTGTTTGGTCCTCAACACATCCCATGACCCCATCAAATGTTGTTTAATATGTAATGTGCTTTATTTATGTATTTAGTTGTCTTTGTGTGTTTTTTGGCTTCTAATACCAGTGTCTGAAATTGTTGTTGTGCAATACAAAATTATTCGCCCTCCTGTGAATTATTGTCAAATATTCCCCAAATGATGTTGAACAGATTCAGGAATTTCTCACAGTATTTCCTCTAATATTTTTTCTTCTGGAGAAAGTCTTATTTGTTTTATTTCGGCTAGAATAAAAGCAGTTTTTATTTTCTTATTTTAAAGCCATTTTAAGCTCAATATTATTAGCCCCCTTAAGCAATATTAGTTTTGGATTGTCTCCGGAACAAACCACTGTTATACAATGACTTGCCTAATTACAGAATTTTTCAGAATTTTCATTCATTTCAATTATTTTTTACATTTTATTTTGTGCTGGAACATTTCTACGTACTTGCATAAAGCATGTAAACACTAGATAATGTACAATTTTAATAATAGTTAGCAACATTTGAAGTTCAGGTAATCAAAAATGTTGTTTTTGTGTAATTTAATTATTCATTCATTTTCCTTCGGTGCTTTATTAATCAGGGGTTACCATAGCAAAATGAACCGGTAGGATATGTTTTACGCAGCGGATGCCCTTTAAACTGCAACCCATCACTGGGAAACACCCATTCACTCTCATTACACACAAACACTATGGATAATTTAGCTTACCCAATTCCCTTATAGTGCATGTGTTTGGACTGTGGGGGAAACCGGAGCACCCGGAGAAAACCCATGTCAACACGGGGAGAACATGCAAACTCCACACAGAAATGCCAACTGACCCAGCTGAGGCTCGAACCAGCGACCGAAAAGCCAAAAATGAATGAATGAACATTAGCTTAGTCAGTACGGAAGCCAAATCTGGAACTTATTTATTTACTTATGTATTTTTTGTATGAGTAGCCCAAATTTATATGTTATAGAAAAATATTAATCGAGAGAAAAATTTTGTTGAAAATTTGTAGTTTGTGATTTTTAATATTTTGCTTGAATTTAATTGTATTATTTTTCAATTTCTCAATATGTTTGGTGACTAAAATATTATTTTAATATATCTGTTTAATAAATCTGTTTTGTTTAAATGCACCAAAATACATTGCCTATATTCACTGAGAAATGGAGAAAATATTCATTTTCAAAATGATTTATATATATATATATATATACAGTTGAAGTCAGAATTATTATTTATTTTATTTTATATATTATTTTATTTATATTTATGTTCTGTAGACTATTGAAAAAAATAGTTTAAGGGGGCTAATAATTTTAACCTTAAAATAAAAAAATAAAATGAAGAACTGCTTTTATTCTAGCCAAAATAAAACAAAATAAGACTTTCTCCAGAAGAAAAAATATTATCAGACATACTGTGAAAATTTTCTTGCTCTGTTAAACATCAGGGAAATGTTTAAAAAAGAAAAACAATTCAAAGGAGGAACTAATAATTCTGACTTCAACTGTACTTGTAATGGTTATGCTTAATGCACTTATGTAGTGAAATAAGACCTGGGCGTATTCATGACAGGTTTTTACTGATAACCTTATTAAGTTTCAAACTTAATTAAGTCAAGGAATCATCCATGCATTTGTTGGGTGTTTATTTGTCTTCTGCACCTGCAGTTTGTCCCGTCGGTGTGAATCAGAGCTCAGTTTCCTTCTGCTTTATTCTGGCCCACTGCTCATTTTCTATTGCTAATAATGCTGCAGACGGGCCGGTGTTGTGTTTCCGGCAGCTGGTCACTGCGCTGGCTGAATTTAAACCATTCACACACAAGGAATTATAAAGTTTGCCACTTTAACAAAGATGAATTGTGTTTAATTATTGATATCATTAATAATATACAATGTTATTTTACATGATTGAATTTCTGTACCTCGACTCCTCTAAAAACCATAAAGCGCTGATTATTTCATTTTTATCTTGCTTCTATTGTTTTCATCTGTGCTTTAATTTATTTTATATATATATATATGTATATATGTATATATTTGTGTGTAAAAATTGTGTACATTTTATTCAGATGCACTCCCCAAAGTCCTCCCAATCAATGTAAATTATGAATTGTTTCTAAAGAGAGTCATATGAAAATATTAATATTGCATTATATATATTGGGCGGAATATATCACAGCAAGAAGGTTGCTGGTTCAAGCCTTGGCTGGGTCAGTTGGCATTTCTGTGTGAAGGTTGCACGTTCTCCCCATGTTGGCGTGGGTTTCCACCACAGTCCAAACACATGCGCTATAGGAGAATTGGTGAACTAAATTGGCCGTAGTGTATGAGTGTGTGTGGCTGGAAGAGCATCCGCTGTGTAAAACATATGCTGGATGAGTTGGCGGTTCATTCCACTGTGGCGACCGCGATAAATCAGAATCTAAGCCGAAGAAAAATGAATGAATGAATGAACACCATTGTAAAAGAGGTCATGACAGGGATGCAGAAATATGTGTATTAGAGTATGTTTTTGAGATTAAATTATTATGCTAAAATATATATATTTGCAGCGATGCAGTGGCGCAGTAGCTAGTGCTGTCGCCTCACAGCAAGAAGGTCGCTGGTTCGAGCCTCTGCTGGGTCAGTTGGCGTTTCTGTGTGGAGTTTGCATGTTCTCCCTGTGTTCGCGTGGGTTTTCTCCGGGTGCTCCGGTTTCCCCCACAGTCCAAACACATGCAGTACAGGTGTATTGGGTAGGCTAAATTGTCCATAGTGTATGAGTGTGAATGAGTGTTTTCGCTGCGTAAAACAAATGCTGTATAAGTTGGCGGTTCATTCCGCTGTGGCGACCCCAGATTAATAAAGGCACTAAGCCTAAAAGAAAATGAATGAATGAATGAATATATATTTTGCTGCAAAAATAACATTTATATGCAGACATAAAGGTTTATTTTTCAACCTTATCTCTGTTTATATAGGGATGATTATTCATCTAAAAAACAAATCATGTAATCAACCTCAAGTAGTTCTAAACGTTTATGATTGTTTTTTTTCTGAACTTAAGAGAAGATATTTTGAAGAATGTCAGATACCTGTAACCATTGACCTTCATTGTAGGAAAAACAAATACTCTGGAAGTCTTCTTTTGTGTTCAACAGAATAAAGAGACTCATAAAAATGAAAATTTAAGTGTGAGTATACGATGACAGAATTATTATTATTTTTTATGTAAACTGTCTCTTTAAGGAGGCTTGCAAGTCTTCTGATTGGCTGACATCATTGCTTAGGAAACAGAATCATCACCCCCTGTGTGTTTTATCTGCATTATCCATACACAACGGTCATGCATCAAGTATTTTACTGATCTCTCCATTACACTGTGCCTTGTTTACAAAACAATCTCCAGCCGAATATGCTGAAAATATATATAATCCTCTGACGTGATCTGGAACGGCATTAAAAACAAAGCATCCACTTGTTCCTGATACCGTGACCTTCATGTTTGTACTGAGATGCGAATAAACCGTTTTAACCAGATGTGTTAAAGGAACACTCCACTTTTTTTTGGTGGGGGGAAGGGGGGATAAACACCCCTTAACTTAAACAGTTGAGTTTTACCATTTATTAAATTTGTCTGGCAGGAGCACTTTTAGCGTAGCTTAGCATAAATCATTGAATTGGATTAGACCATTAGCATCTCACTCAAAAAAACAAAAGATGTCTCTAGAGTGTGTGTGTGAGTTTTCAGCTCAAAATACCACAGTAATAATGTTTTATAACTCTCTGAAACTGACCCTTTTAGGCTTTGATCCTAATTATGGTGTTTTATTGTGGTGTTTTGGTTACTGTCGCTTTAAATTCAAATGAGATTGTGCTCTTTTTAAAATAGGGCGGAGCTACATATGCCTGTGCGTCAGCATAGTGGCAGATTCAAAAACAAGACTAATGTTCTATGCTAATGAGGGAGAGATGGTCACTAGTGGGCGGGGCTTTCCCCCTCTGATGATATCATACATAGGGAGAATGTCAATCAAAGTGTTTCTGCAGACTGTTTTAATCAAGTGTGATTATGAAAAATACTTTTAATACAGTTTGACCATTATTATTATTATTATTATTATAAATGAGATTGTATAATTAAAAGTATTACAGTAAAAACAAAACAATGTAAAAAATACTGTATTAGTTAATATAAAGCAATGTTTTTATTGATGTTTTAAAATAATTTAAAAAACTATGCAAATACCCATGGCAACTTATATTTACATTCGGCCAACTAGCCTCAATCAAGTTTGGTTTTTAGCCCTTCATGAGAAAAAGTTTGGGCACCCCTGACCTAGAACATCGTCTGCTGTTAAAAACTAAGCTCAGAATCCATTATAGAGAGAATCTCGATGTAGTTTGAAATCATTAGAATCGATGCATAATCAATTTTTGGATGGATTTTTCACCACAGATCTAGCATGAAACACTGTGCATTATTGAATTGGTTTGCCAAGGATTGACTCTTGGGCATAAGCTATAAAGCTAACTGCTTGCTTTAACTCACTCCTGATCATAAAGCTAGAAAACTGCTTTCATTAAAGCACTTTTTTGTAGTAGACAATGGACCCTTTTAACAAGATGGTAATGACACATTTAATGGTCATCGAAAAAAAGCACCAATTGACCTGCCCTCCCTCTTCCCTAAACCCTGTCGAGTGTTTTCAAAAGCACTGATTAACCCTCCAACCTCTTCCCCAAACCCAACCAACAGTGTTTTCAAAAGCACTGATTGACCCGCCCATCCTCTTTCCTAAACCCTACCGAGTAGGGGTGTCAAAATGAATTGTTTCTTCGATGCACCGCGATGCAGACACGGACAATTCGGTATTGGTTCAGTAATAATCATAACCGGTTATTATGTACTGATGTCATGGATCTCATATGCGCTGTCGCCTTAGCTAACTATGGCGAGGGAGGCGAGCGCGAGTATTTACAATGCTCTAACTACTTAAAAACGCAGAAACTCTGCACAATTTCACTGCGTGTGTGTTTCACTGACACTTACAGCAGAAGCCCCTATTTCACTGAGATTGAGAGAATGAAAGAAAACTCTCTCTCACACTGTGGCACAGTGTCACTCATCTGTGAAGAGCGCAGCGTGCAAGAGCCAATTGCAGCCCTTTCTGTTGAGCATGTGACAAATCATAGGGGTGTAAGAGAACTTGATAGACAAGAATCAGAAAGCGAGCGGGATATTGGTTGTTTCTAGAACAGATACATTTGCGGCCGGAAGTTAAAGAGAATTATTTATGTTTTTTCTTAAATTTCCCATTTATTGTTTTTTATTATCGGCTACCCCCACCCCAACCCTAAACCCAACCGTCACAGTAACCTAAAAACAGTAGTTGTTCCAAGTATTATTTATGTTATCTATTAAATTACCCAATAAATTGTATTTTTTAACGCCTAGCCCCCCACCCCAACCATAAACCCAACCATCACAGTACTGTTAAATATTAATTATTGTTATAGAGTGTCATAAAAAAATTCCGCTATATTAATGTGCATATCTCACTTCCGGCCGGCCGCATATCCAATCTAGACTTTACCCAGGATATTCATATTCGTTTATATTATTTGCTATAAATGCTCATGTTGTTTAAAGGTACAGTTTATATATCTGACTGTTTGTATTAAAGGACAAAATTGTATTACAAATAGTATATAAATATATTCATACTTTTCAATACAAAAATTGCTGTGCTGTGAAGAAAATATAAAACTGTGTATGGAAAGCATCGTCAATGCACCGTGATATCAAATTGAACCGAATCGATGGCATGATTATCGTAACTGAACCGAACCGTAAGACCAGTGTAGGTTCACAGCTCTACTACCGAGAGTTTTCAAAAGCACTGATTGACCCACCCATCCTCTTCCCTAAACCCAAC
>CAIGQZ010032523.1:2039687-2054384 GCA_903798205.1 Danio tinwini
TACTACAGTATTTATGGTCACATTTTACAATAAGGTTTCATTAGTTAATATATTTACCAATATATACTAATAATGAACAATATTGTACATAATTATTAGTCAATATTTACTAATGCAATATTAACATGCAGAAAAACAGCGTTAGTGCACTGTGAGTTAACGAACTAACCATCAGCAACTGAATTTTTAATAATTAGCATAAACAAATCCTGTAAGAAATGTACTGTTCATTGTTTGCTAATGTTACTTAAAGCATTAACTAACCTTATTGTAATAACCGTATTTATTAGTTTTTTTAGTTCACTATAGTTATTAATATAATTAAAATAGCACAGCATTGTATAAATACTCCAAAATACTATAGTTCTGTTCGAAAACACTGTAGTATTTAAAATAAGTTACTATAGTATTTTAATGTGGGTTAAGCAAAAAAAGATATTTACTTTAGTAAAGTAAATGTATATTGTACTATATATATTATACTACAATTTACTGTATTAAAAACTAAAGTGTGCCACAGTAATTATAGTCACACTTTACAATAAGGTTTCATTAGATAATATATTTACCAATATATACTAATTATGAACATTTACTAATGCATTATTAACATGCAGGAAAAACATTAGTCAATGCACCGTGAGTTAACGTGAACTAACAGTCAACAACTGGATTTTATTAACTAACATACACAAATACTGTAAGAAATGTACTGTTTATTGTTTGTTCATGTTACTTAAAGCATTAACTAACCTTTTAGTAAAGTGTTATTTATTAGTTTTTCAGTTCACTATAGTTATTAATATAGCATATGTATTGTATAACAACTACAAAATACTATAGTTCGGTTCAAAAACACTATAGTCTTTAAAATAAATTACTGTAATAGTTTTAATGTGTGTTAAACAAACAAAAAAGATAATTACTTTAGTAAAGTGTTGTTTTTAAAACCTAAATTGGCGCGTTTTTGTCAAACTCCATCATCACGCAAGTTTAGAAAGTCATATAAAACTTACCGAGGAGAACATACTGTGGCTTAGCCTGTTTCCTGCGGGACATGCTGGGATAAAGCCGGGTTATCTCCCTGAGGAATCAACAAGTGTCCTCCGTTCATCAGAATGAAATAAAATAAAGCCAAAAGCATCCGAATATTCCGCTAAACGGTTTACACATTCGTCATAACGGACAAATAATAAGTTATCAGGGATGAAGTTGCGCTGACCACACAGGGATGTGCTCGCTGAAGGCGGAAAATAAGTCAGTTATTAACGAAAAAGTCGTTCATACATCACCGCACTGTCACAATATCCAAATTAAACGCATTCCCACAACTCAAAACATGACATGTCCAAGACCGCAAATCCATGAGGAAAATGTTTGACAGTGTTGAGAGCGTTTGGCCCCGCCCCTCGCTCTTCCTATTGGCCAGCGCGTCCCACGGACACGCCCGTCGGCAATCCTATTGGCCAGCGGGTTTGAGTTCGGCGTGCTCATGAAAACATGCATGAGAGGATGAATCAGTGGCTGGTAATGTAAAAGATTAATGTTTCACCGCCAGCAACACAAAACCACAGTATGTAACTTGGTAACACTTTATAATATAGGCTAGGCTTCATCAGCTAATGAATTATTTGCAAACATTATAATCCTAAACATTTATCAAGAACTATATATGGTATTCATTAACATTGATTACTTATACTTTATATTACTATTTATACTTCATATATATATATACATGGATTTTATTGAGAGAGTAGCTGTGTTTATGTGCTTTAGGAAGACTAAAAAACGATTCATTTGGAGTTGTGCCTGAGACCACTAGATCCATTTTAAGATGCACCCAGCTCTGTGAGCTCATAAACTCCTCCAGAAACTGTACCTGAATGATAGAGGCTTTCAGAGGTGCTTCCGACTGAGCCGAGCCCAGTTTAATCAACTGTTGTCCAGTGTCGGGAGGAGGATTTCCCCCCAGGACACCAACAACAGGCGCTACGTCATAAGCACGCCCCTACAAGAGAAATGCTCCTGATTGGTTACCTCAGCGCGAATGTCCGATGTAGTTTAGATCTTCCATCTTGAGCGTTTTGTGCATCAATCGTGCACTGCAGAATGTCTATTCCCGTCTTTGCATTGACTTAACATGTAAATCAATCGCGCTTGACGCTTCTTTTGCCTTTGGTGTGAACGCAACTTTTTTTTTTTTTTTTTTTACATTTTACTGATGGTAAACACCTATAACCTTTTGAAATTAAGTTCATGTCATAAGATAAAAACAATAAATAAAATATGGTATTTGTCAACACAAGCTCATTGTGAAAACGTAGAGCGAAAATTAAGTAGCCAGAGCTACGCATGGCTGCATTTTGTCTAAGGGGCGGTATGTTTCTTTTTGTGCTACCATTTACCACGACGACAGGGTTCAAGATTGGTGAAAAACGGTTACAGAAAGCAGGTAAGACAAAAAAAGACGTCAAAAAGAACAAGTAAATAACAGGGTGAGAATGTGGTAAAAACATGGAAAAAATCAGGTGAGAGCTTTTCTTTTTCTGGATTGCTTTTGAAAACACTGTCTGTTGGGTTTAGGGAAGGCGGTGAGTGGGGGATCGGTCGGTCGGTCAGTCAGTCGACAGCGGCCACTGGTGAATTTATGCGAGAACAGCAGGCAAGAATGGCACTCATGAGAGAAATTTGAGATCTCAAAAAGCTTACACAGTGACCTCTGGTGCATTTGCGAAAACAAAAACTGCAAAAAAACGTATCTCCAGGGGCGTATTTGGTGCTCCAGAAATTTATATAGGGGTACGCATCAACAATGAGCCTGGGGTTGTAATTGTAGTTAAACAATGGTAACCATAAATTCACTGTGGTTTTGCTACACTAATGAGAGTAAACCAAGGTATTTGTATAGTGTCCCAGAATTGTGGTCATACAAATGGCAATACATTTCGTCACCTTGAAATTATAAGGTTTTATCTGTGTTGTACATGATTTTTAAATATTGAGCTTCAAAGTTTTTGCATTCCAGAGCAAACAGTATGTGTGCAACATTAGTTTTTTTTATAAAAAGTCTTAAAATGTAAACTACTTATAAAAAAGCATCTCATAATGTAAATAAGTTGTCAATTATTAAGAATATGTGAGTAACTCAATTTTGACAAAAATGTCAGATAGATCCTTATAATTCTAAGATGACGATTTGTTTCAAAAACATGCTTACTGTAATAAAACCATTCATTTTTATAAGATAAACCAACGATATTTCTGAAACCAATGCACAGCAATAAACTGAATCATTATTTTAGCAAATAACATCAGACATTTGAGTCTTTCCTCCAGAACAAATAAACTCCCCATTCATTTTAATAATAAAGTCTTCAGTTTTTTTAGTTGCTCTGTGTGAAAGAATGTATAACGGTAAAACACTGAGAACTTTTAAATGATATACGAAAATTAAAAAGAATAAAGCAAAATAATAATCATTAAATATCTGCATTTAATTATTTCAGTTTACAAAAAGCTGCAACCCAGGCTCATTCTGAAAACATAACCCTGTATACATTACTGGAGACCACCAAATACCACTCAGGAGCTACTTTTTTTTTTGCAGTTTTTTGTTTTCACGAATCCACATGAGGTCGCTGTGTACACTTTTTCAGATCTCAAATTTCTCTCGCGAGAGCCATTCTCGCCTGCTGTTCTCGCGTAAATCCACCAGAGGCCACTGTCGACTGACTGACCGATTGACCAATCGACTGGCCCACCCTCCTCCTTCCCTAAACCCAACCAACAGTGTTTTCAAAAGCACCCATTGACCCGCTTGTTTTAAAAAGCAATCCAGAAAAAAAAAGCCTTGGTGGCCGCCTGATTTTTACCCCATTTTCAGATTTTACCACATTCTGAACCTGTTATTTACTTATTTCATTTTTTGGCTTCTGTATTTGTCTTACCTGCTTTCTGGAAACGTTCTTTGATGGACTCGAACCCCTGTTGTCATGGTCAACTCCTCTCTGCATCTCAAGTCTGGGTAAATGGCAAGCTAACTCGACAAACTGGTATTAGTAGAAAAGCCGTCCATACGGAGGTAAGCGATCAGCTGGTGAGCGCAAAAGGGAATGGAGCCACACCGCCCTTAGTGTTAGTTTTAAAGACGAAATGCAGCCATGCGTAGCTCTGGCTACATAATTCACGATCTCCAGAAATGTATATAGGGCTACATTTTCAATATGAGCCTATGTTGCCACAGCCATATCACCATGCAGCCTAGGACCGGTTACTCACTGAAGCTAAGCAGGGCTGAGCCTGGTCAGTACCTGGATAGGCGACCACATGGAAAAAACTAGGTTGCTGTTGGAAGTGGTGTTAGAGAGGCCAGCAGGGGGCGCTCAACCTGCGGTCTGTGGGAGTCCTAATGCCCCAGTGAAAGTGAAGGTGACACTATCAGTCAGTGGGCGCTGTCTTTCAGATGAGACGTTAAACCGAGGTCCTGACTCTCTGTGGTCATTAATAATCCCATGGCACTTCTCGTAAAGTGTGTAACCCCGGTGTCCTGGCTGAATTCCCTCTTGGCCCTTACGATCATGGCCTCCCAATCATCCCTTATCCACCGAATTGGCTCTATCACTCTTTCTCCACTCCACCAATAGCTGGTGTGTGGTGATCGCACTGGCGCTGTCGTCGCATCATCCAAGTGGATGCTGTACACTGGTGGTGCTGTGGAGAGACCCCCCTCATGATTGTGAAGCGCTTTGGGTGTATGGCCATGCACAATAAATGCGCTATATAAATACACACTACATTACATTACATTTCAAAGCTGGCATGTTTTTAAAACTTTTGAAACCTTGAACAAACTGAAAACTTTTTTTCTAAAATTGATTTATTGATTATTGATTAATGAATGCATGATCAGTGTTAAAAACAACAGTGTGAACACTGAAGTGAACCGCGACTACAAATACTGTTTTCTTTTTTAGTTCTGAACGGATCAAGAGAATAAATCTGAACACAGTATAGACTGACTTTTGGAAAATAGACATTTCATTTAACATACAATAATAAACAAATAAATAAAACGGAAGCATAATTCATTACTCAATGCTCATCCAGTCTGGATTACATACCAAATATATTTTTAGCCTGTTTTGACGCACATTCATTATTTTTACCCCACTTTTGATTAACTCATTCACCTCTAAAACCACACACACACACACACACACACACACACACACACACAGCCCTTAAAGTTCAGCGAGTGTTTACGCGGCGTCCTCCACACACAATGCAAGTCATTATAATCAAATGCATTAATAGACAGTGAGACGCCGGCCTTGCTGAGCCTAATGATATATTTTGCGCGGCCGTCCTTTTAAAAAAAAAAGCAAAACAAAAGCATGATTTTATTACATGCCACTGTAATGTAAACAAGTTATTTTTACCTGGCTCTTCTTCAGCTTGAACAGTGATGTGTTGACCTGCTCCGCTTACCTTACACATCAGGAATTTTCCTCCGCTCTTTGATGCTGCATGAACATGACTATTACTGTCCACCTGATCTTTTGATTCATGGCTCTTCTGTGCACCACACAAATACATAAATACATATGTCATGTTGCTTTTGTGTGTGTGTGTGTGTGAACAGGAGCACACCAGGTGCTCTGTATGGGCTCTTATGAGTCATGTTTTACAGTCATTAGATATGAAGGGCTGTGTGCGAGCGCTATTATCCGTGGCCTACGGTCCTTAGCAACAGACTTGATGTGGACAAATGACACCTTCACTTCCTAAAACACAAACACAGCATGCCAACACTGTCTGACACCCATATTTTCACACTAGAACTGCGTAATTATAACCCTGGACTTCCCTGTTTGGGAATATTGCACTCTTTAAGAATATGCTGGGTTGTTGTAACCCAATGTTGGGTCAAGTATGGACAAACCCAACCATTGGGTTAAAAAAATATGTTCAAAATCATTTTAATTTGTAAAAAAGGTGCTTATTCTACATGATTATGACTGTTTACACTACTGTACTATTGTCTGTTATTGTCTGGTGTATATATATATATTGGGTATTTCGTGATTCACAAGAGTTTTTGTGGTTGTGAATTGCATTATGGGATGTTGATTTCTGCTCTGTCAATCTTTGATGTTAAAAATTCAACTGTATAGTTTAAAAGTTCATTCATTCATTCATTAGTTCATTCATTTGTTCATGAATTATTTTTTTCATTCATTAATTCATTTGTTTATTCATTTGTTCATCTATTAGTTCACTCATTTGTTTATTCAATCTTTTATTCATTTATTTGTTCTTTTATTCATTCATTCATTTATTAACACATTTTTCATTCATTCATTCATTCGATCATTTGTTCATTCATTCCTTCGTTCATTCATTCTTCTGTTCAATCCTTTGTGTTTTCCATTAATTTGCTCATTCATTTGTTCTTTTGTTTGTTTGTTCATTCATTTTTCATTCATTAAGTAATTCATTCATTTATTCATTTATTCATTCATTCATTTAATAAATTTTTCAATCACTAATTCATTCATTCATTTGTTTTTCATGAATTTGTTTATTTGTTTGTTCATTTTTTTATTCATTGATTTGTTCATTAATAATTTTTTATTCATTAATTCATTTGTTTATTCATTTGTTCATTTATTTTTTCATTCATTAGTTCATTCATGTGTTCATTCATTTGTTTAGTCATTCATTTTTTTCTTTCATTTTTTCATTCATTAATTTGTTCATTCATTTATTTATTAATAAATTTTTTCATTATGTTCATTCATTCGTTCATTTATTATTTTGTTCAATCATTTGTGTTTTCCATTAATTTGCGCATTTATTCATTCATTCGTTTGTTTGTTTATTAATTTTTTTCATTCATTAAGTAATTCATTTATTTATTCATTTCATTCATTCGTTTGTTCAATCACTAACTTGTTCATTCATTCATTCATTCATTTGTTCAATTATTTGTTTGTTCATTCATTAATTTATTTATTAATTTGTTCATTTATTAATTAATTCATTTGTACATTAATTTATTTTTCATTAATTAATTAGTTTATTATTTTATTCATTCATTTGTTCATTCATTTGTCTAATAATATTTTTTTCATTCATTCATTGATTCATTCATTTTCTTTTCGGCTTAGTCCCTTTATTAAAAAGATCGGAATGAACCGCCAACTTATCCAACATATGTTTTACGCAGCGGATGCTCTTGTAGCTGCAACCCCTCACTGGGAAACATTCATGCACATTCATTCACAGACATACACTACAAATAATTTAGCTAACCCAATTCGGCATGTCTTTGGACTTGTGGGGAAAACCCACGCCAACATCGGGAGAACATGCTAACTCCACACTGAAGCGCCAACTGGGCGAGCCGAGGCTCAAACCAGCGACCTTCTTGCTGTGAGGCGATTGTGCTACCCATTGCACCACCGTGACACTTCATTAATTCATTTGATTATTATTTTATTTGTTCATTCGTTCATTCATTCATTCTTTCTGGCTTTGACTTCCAAAATATATGTTAAAGATTGGAATAAGGCCTCATTTGATTATACCAATCAACTTAATTTATTTACATTTCGGTCATCTAAATTCCAGTGTTTTAGGTGTGTAATTTTGATCAGTAGTCAGTGTTTCCTTCAAAAAATGATTTCATCCCAATCTTAACTGAAACAAAATTAATCATTCATTCATTCATCCATAAAATGCTCTACTAGATCCACTAACTCTTTCATTCGTCACACTTTTCTGTGCGGATTGATGCCTGTCAGTGTTATTTTGTCTGTGTTTTTCCTCCGTCTTTTTTAAAAGCTTTCTTCTCTGCTCCTCAACATCCTGTGCAGATTGAGCTGCTCAGATGATCCACAAAGCAGCAGATGAAAGATGGAAGAATATGTTCATTTTCAGTGTTAAAAGACGGGACGAATACATTCATTCTCTTCCCTCTTTGCAGCACTCTCAACTCTGGTAAAGAATACGAGAATTATTCCTTAAAGGTACATATATGTTTATTATGTTGTCCCATAATGACATATCTTTAGTAGCATTTTCTTCAAGATCAAATTGTGACTATAATTGTGACGTTATTTTATGTCTCGTGATCTTAATATAGCATAAAGTATGATTACAAGTCAGAGAACTCAAATGGCTGTTATTCATTTTTGCAAAATCATAATTGACACAGTATTCGCTTTAGAGATATGACAAGAATAGACATACAAAATATCATAATATGATACAAGTCTAACTTTAAATCAATCAGTAATTTTTCATTAATTCATTCATTTGTTTATTCAATCATTTTTTCATTAATTCATTCATTTATTGCTCAATAATTTGTTCATTCATATTTTATTTATTTGTGTTCATTCATTAATTTTGTCATTCATTCATTCATTTGTTCAATCATTTGTTCGTCCATATTTTTTCACTCAGCTCAGTCATTTGTTCATTCATGTTCATTCATTCATTCATTTTTTCATATATTATACCATTCCTTCATTCATTAGTTTATTCATTCGTTTGTTCAGTCATTTGTTTATTCATGATTTCTTTAATTAATTCATTCATTTGTTCAATCATTTGTTTATCCATATTTTTTCACTCCATTCATTATTTCATTCATTCGTTCATTTATTTTTCATTCATTAATTCATTCCTTCATTCATTCATTTGTTCATTCCCTCATTCATTTTTTTCATTAATTAATTCATTCATTGCTCAATAATTTGTTCATGCATATTTTCTTCATTCGTGTTCATTCATTAATTTTTGTCATTCATTAATTCATTTTCAATCATTCATTTGTTCAATCATTTGTTCATCCATATTTTTCACTCACTCATTCATTTGTTCATTCATATTCATTCATTCATTAATTCCTTCATTCATTAGTTTATTAATTCGTTTGTTCAATCATTTGTTTATTCATGATTTCTTTAATTTATTCATTCATTTGTTTAATCATTTGTTTATACATATTTTTCACTTAATTCATTCATTATTTCATTCATTCTTTCATTTATTTTTCATTCATTCATTCATTCATTTGTTCATTCACTCATTAATTTTTTTCATTAATTCATTCATTCATTGCTCAATAATTTGTTCATGCATATTTTCTTCATTCGTGTTCATTCATTAATTTTTGTCATTTATTAATTCATTTTCAATCATTCATTTGTTCAATTATTTGTTCATCCATATTTTTTCACTCAATTAATTGATTTGTTCATTCATTAGTTTATTCATTCGTTTGTTCAATCATTTGTTTATTCATGATTTCTTTGTTAATTAATTCATACTTTCATTCATTTGTTCAATCATTTGTTTATCCATATTTTTTCACTCAATTCATTCATTATTTCATTCATTCGTTCATTAATTTTTCATTCATAAATTCATTCCTTCATTTATTTATTTGTTCATTCACTCATTCCTTTTTTTCATTAATTCGTTCATTCATTGCTCAATAATTTGTTTATTCATATTTTATTCATTCATGTTCATAATTTTTTTCATTCATTAATTCATTTTCATTTATTCACTTGTTCAATCATTTGTTC
Organism: Danio tinwini; assembly: GCA_903798205.1. Classification (NCBI taxonomy): domain Eukaryota; kingdom Metazoa; phylum Chordata; class Actinopteri; order Cypriniformes; family Danionidae; genus Danio; species Danio tinwini. The sequence goes on from CAIGQZ010032523.1 coordinate 2,049,290, forward strand.
ATCCATATTTTTTCACTCAATTCATTCATTTGTTCATTCATTCATATTCATTTTTTCATTCATGAATTCATTCCTTTATTCATTTGTTTATTCATTCATTTGTTCAATTATTTGTTTATTCATGATTTCTTCATTAATTAATTCATTCGTTTGTTCAATCATTTATTTATCCAAATTTTTTTCACTAAATTCATTCCTTCATTTATTAATTTGTTCATTCACTCATTTGTTCAATCATTTGTTCATTAATATTTTTTTCAATTATTCATTCATAATTTTTTTTTATTCATTAAATAATTTTTTCATTCGTTCATTCATTCATTATTCATTCATTAATTTGTTCATTCATTCATGTTCATTCATTTATTTTTCAGCTGGTTCGAGCCCCGGCTTGGTCAGTTGGCATTTCTGTGTGGAGTTTGCATGTTCTCCCCGTGTTGGCGTGGGTTTCCGCCGGGTGCTCCGGTTTCCCCCACAGTCCAAACACATGCGGTACATGGGAATTGGGTAAGCTAAAATTGTCCATAGTGTATGTGTGTGAATTCGAGAGTATGGGTGTTTCCCAGTGATGGGTTGCAGCTGGAAGGGCATCCGCTGCATAAAACATGTGCTGGATAAGTTGGTGATTCATTCTGCTGTGGCGACCCCAGGTTAATAAAGGGACTAAGCCGAAAAAAGAAAATGAATGAATGAATGAATGAATAATTAATTCCTTGATTCATTTGTTCATTTATTAATTCATTCTTTTGTTCATTCATTTATTAATTCATTTGTTTAATTATTTGTTCATTCATTATTTTTTTGATTGATTAGTTCATTCATTCATTTGTCTATTCATTCATTCGTTTTTTCATTTATTATTTTCTTAATTTATTAATCCATCTATTCGTTTGCTTATTCATTCATTTTGTTCGTTCATTCATTTGTTTAATTATTTGTTCATTCATTATTGTTTTTCATTCATTCATCTGTTCATTCATTCATTTTTTTCATTTATTATTTTCTTCATTTATTAATCCATTCACTCATTGGCTTAATCATTTATTTGTTCATTCTTTCATTCATTCATTCATTCATTGACTGTGGATGTTGAAAATTCAACTACATTTTAACAGTGACTTTTATTTAGATTTTAGTAGTTTGAAACAATACTGTATGAGAAGAATTAAGTCCATAAAACAACTGAAATAGAACTGACCGTTTATTACCATGCTAATGTAGGCCTACTGTAATTTACAACACCAGTACAGACAATATATCTCTTCAAAATATTACTACAGTACACCCGTTTACTATAGTGAAAACCAAATTATACTATTTATTAGTTCATCAGTTCACTGTAGTTAATAGGCCTACTTCCCTGCTGAAATATCCAGCTTAAACCAGCCTAAGATGGTTGGCTGGTTTTAGCTGGTCGACCAGTCTGGTTTTAGAGGGGTTTTGGCCATTTCCAGCCTGGTCGTAGCTGGTCAGGCTGGGAGTTGACCAGCTAAAACCAGCTATGTCCAGCTTAAACCAGGCTGGTCATGCTGGTTTTAACTGGTTTAAGCTGGTCATTTTCCAGTCTGACCAGCTAAGACAAAGATGGAAATGGCTGGAAACCAGCCTTGACCCGCTAAAACCAGCCAACCAGCTTAGGCTGGTTTAAGCTGTTTTTTTCAGCAGAGTGTGCTGTAGTTAATTAACAAAGTGTTGTAAATATATAGTAGCATATAATACACGTAGGAAACACGATAGGATTTACTATAGTATGTGGCTTAAAATGACATTTTTACTGTTATAGGCTACTGTAGGCCTAGTTGTGGGTGTAAACTGACCATACTGTATGTCAACGAGTGTTTCATTTGTGTGTTTTTATAGCTTAAGAATTGGCTGAACCGAAAACACCTGAGCTTAAAACCCAATAACATTTTCCACAGTTTTTTTTATCGCCCTCATTCGTTCACCTGTTCTAAGTTTGATCAAGGGCAAATCTCCAGTGGAAATGTGTTTATGGACGGCCTCGGAGATGAATGAAACTCGCGAGCTTTGCGATGTTCATTTTTGTTTTTACGAGAGCAAAATGTGCGCGCTCCTCGTCCGCCATTTGCATAAACGCGGCGCATATTTATGACGCGTCTGTCAGCCGGACCCGCGGTGCGCTAAATCCAGACCCTAAAACTGCCAGAGTCTTCGATTGACAAGTGTGTGAGTGACAGTGTGGATATTTCTTCAGCAATATCAGCAACAGAGGATTGCTTAAAAACAGCCCCGCGCTTTTACTGCCTCCATGTTTCCACTCGACACACTCGCGCCTGTGTATCTGAATGATGAGAGGCGGTATAAACGAGGGAAAATGTCCTAATGCTGTTGTTGGAAAGAAGTTATTGGTTGTGTTATTGGGTTTATTAAAGGGGTAGTTTACCCAAAATTAGTATACTGTAATCAATTAGGCCTACTCGTCCTTTGTTTCCAATCCTGTTTGAGTTCTGTTGAACACAAAAGAAGATATTTTGAAAAATGTTGGAAACCTGTAACCATTGACCTTCCTGGTAATTGTTTTTTCTGCTAGGAAGTCAATAGTTACAGAAATCAAAATTTAGTCTTCTTATTTTTATTTATATAGTAGTTCTTGTTATAAACGGTATGCAGTGGGCTTCATTATTTTGTAAAAATTAATTTGCCCTTATAAACCTCAATCAAATGCCATAACCATCCCTACGAAATCACTTTCTTCACTTCCTGGTCACATGGAATTTCTTTAGGAAGCTCTGATATAGGCTATCATTCCTTTAATGCAGAACTACCAGTCATTTGGGACGGGGTTTGTCATTTAAGGTGGAACTATTAGTCCTTTAATGCGGAGCTACTTGTCCTTTGGGGCGGAGCTTGTCATTTAAAGTGGATAACTCATTCCTTTAAGGAGGAGCTACAAGTCCTTTGGGGGTGGGGCTTGTCATTTAAGGCGGAACTATTAGTCATTTAAGGTGGAGCTACCAGTCCTCTAGGGTAGGGTTTGTCATTTAAGGTGGAACTATTAGTCCTTTAATGCGAAGCTACTAGTCCTTTGGGGCAGGGCTTGTCATTTAAGGTGGATTTCTCATGTCTTTAAGGAGGAGCCACAAGTCCTTTGGGGTGGGGCGTGTCATTTAAGGCAGAACTATTAGTCTTTTAAGGTGGAGCTACCAGTCCTTTGGGGTGGAGCTACCAGTCCTTTGTGGCGGGGCTTGTCATTTAAGGAGGAGCTATTAGTCCTTTAAGGAGGGGCTATCAGTCCTTTGGGGCGGGGCTTGTCATGTGGGGCAGAACTATCAGTTCTTTAATGAGGTGCTACCAGTCATTCAGGGCAGGGCTATCAGTGCTTTTGGGCAGGGCTATCACTCCTTTAGGTTGGGTCTAGCAGTAATTGGGGTGGGACTATCAGTTATTTAGGACGGGGCTGAATTTATCCATTCAGTCTTCCTTCATTTTATTAGGAATACCCATCTTGAAACAAACTAATTGGTTCCCAAAGAAGAAAATCATGCATTTTTCTCTCATTTCAGCACCATTTCAAGTGGATGTAAGCCACAATAGTGGACAAAAGGACAATCTTATGTTGCGTTTCATGGTGACTTATTTTATTATACTTATTTTAATAGGTCTGTTGGATATGTTAATTTCACCATACATATAGGAAGATTTATGCTTAAATGAAAAAATATTTTATAAAATATTTTATATTTTATATTTTACAGTCACTCACTTTCTTTACCATAGTGTTTTTAACCATACTATAGTAAACTACTTGAATTAATCTTGTGGTAATTATAATGGATTTGGTAACATAACATCTACAGTAATATAATCATGTGACCCATAGTATTGTTTTCTACAACTATAGTGTATATTATATTACAATACACCACAGTTTTCTGTAGTAAAATCTAAAGTATACTACAGTATTCATTACAGTTTATCAGTTCACTGTCATTAATACTACTGTAGTATTCATTAACAGTGTTGTAAACACTACTGTATAATGCATACAGTATGATACACTTCACCATATTATGATTCATAAACTCTATAATATATTTAATATAAATTACTATATGTTTCCACTGAGACTGATAGCTCATGTGATTACTTTACTGATGTGCATGCTGTTTTTCCCTCTAAAATGATGTCATTTCCTGGATGATCTCATTTTTAGAACTGCTTTTGTTTAAAAGCAGTGCACAAGATTACAGATGTTTATGTCATCCCCATATATGTTATTTTACCTTCACTAATATACTGTTGTGTGTTGTATTAATAGCTAAAAATAGATTTAAATGAAATTATTAAATAAAATAAACGATTAGTTGTGTTATTTAAAAAAGATTAAGTAAATTAATAAGTAAATGAACAGTGTGCATACTTATAAAGGTTCGAAACAAGTAAATGTTGAGTAAATGATGACAGATCAATTTTGGGTGAACTATCCCTTTAATTTTTTTTTTCCTGTTGAACACAAGAGAAGATATTTAGAAAAATGTTTGAAACATGTAACCATTGACTTTTATAGTATTTGTTTTTTTTTTTACCATAGACGTCAATGGTTGCAGGTTTTTAAACATTTTTCAAAATATCTTCTTCTGTGTTCAACAGAAACTCATAAAGGTATGAAACCACTTGCATAAATAGTGAGTAATTGTTCATTTTTGGGTGAACTATCCCTTTAAGTTAACTTGCAAAGACTTTACTCACTTTTATTTTACAGTAAAGTAATGAATTGCTTTTTACGGTGTATTTTAATCCACTCCAGTGAGTGTTAATGGCTGCTTTTGGAGGCTCATATGCGCATAATAACCCTGACAGGATAGTGTAGATGGAGCTCTGAGCTTTCTGAAAGCAGCGTGAGCTCATATTTCAGACGCTGAGGTCAGACTGTGACTCATGGCCGTCTCTCATTCACACACAGAGACACACACTTCCCATAAACTCTGAATCATGACGATGAGGATGATGAGGATGATGATAATGATGATGATGATGGAGGTCAAATCCACTCAGGTGTTTAACACACACACACACACACACACAATCACACACACAATCACACACACACACACACACACACACACACACACAC
>CAIGQZ010032523.1:2062489-2086545 GCA_903798205.1 Danio tinwini
CTCTAGACTAGTTTTTAAACAGCAGATGTCACTCTACACTAGTTTTTAACAGCAGATGGCACTCTAGACTAGTTTTTAAACAGCAGGTGGCGCTCTAGGCTAGTTAACGCAAAATTAATGCAAGATGGTGCTCTATGTAAGTTTGCACCTAGATACTCAAATGCTCAAGTGTATACATATACTCAAAAAAACGAGGAAGAGTGGCTTCGGCTAAATCATGTAAGTCAGATTTTGTGTCATGAGATTCATGTAAACATAGCTCACTTGTAATTCGCTTAAACCTTTCTGAACTATTAAGGATCATTTTAGGTTCAATTGCTATTTGTAATGAATTGGTTGCAAGCAGAGTACGGCTGTTTGTAAAGCATACAGCGCCATCTGCTGTTAAAAACTAAGCTCAGAATCGATTTAAGAGAGATTTGAGATCCATCTTGAAAATCTAGAAGAGATGCAGAATTTTTGCCACAGCTCTGTCGGGTTGTGTTATCAAAAGTTCTGATTTGGATACCTATTAGTACTGAAAGTATATGTATTTCTGTAAGTGCTCTGAGACGAGTGGTAAAGCGATGATCATTGTAGCCAATCACAGTCGTATCTGTTGAGTGCATGAACACAATAGCCAATCAGAGGAGTTTAATAAGCTGTTCATCAGCACTCGATTGTTTCTGCGTTTAAAGGTACAGTACCAAATGCTATCGCGGTCAGCACTTTTGACCTCACTACATACACTTGTTATGGATCAGTGTGAGGAGCTGCGGTCATTGGCCACGTCCTGTAGGCGTCTGAGCAGCGCCGTCTGGTTCTCCTGACACAGTCTTTTAGCAGGAGACTGCTGCTCTTCCTCCAGAGCGATGCTGCGCTTCTTAGTAGGCGTCTCGCCAGTTCGGATCATGGTGTTGATCTCTCTGAGCCGCTGTTGGATGAAGTCATGATACTTTTTAGTGAATATGAACATAAACATGTGATTTTACAGTAAAGATTTGCTCTTACGTTTGACGGGCTGGAGCTGACGTAGTAGAAGATTTTGTCTCGTGGAGAAATGGGGCTGCCGGTCTTGTGTGGAGAGATGTAGATGGAGTGATTGTGGGACAGGAGGACGCGGCGTGGAGAGCCGATGCGCAGAGATGGATACGGGCAGAGCGGAGGAGCTTCAGCCTGCTGACACACACACACACACACACACAAACACACACACACACACACACACAGGAGTAAAACTAGACTTATTATATACTTTCTGAAGAAATTGTCTGTTCTAATCACTGTCAAATGAGAAAAATAATCACTACCACGTTAAATACAGTGGAATTAAAACAATAGAATGAGGAAATGAAACAGTACAACATTTGAGGAAAGTGTTGATTAGTGTTTAGTTCTGAGACCGCAGCAATGCCGACAGTAGTTACCCCATTTTTGGGCGAGTTGCTGGAGTATCGCAGAGCGAAGGGTTTGATCTGTTTGATGTAGACATGGTTGTAGAATCGTATGAGGTCCCCCCGCTCCTCCTCCTGCTCCTGGGGCCCTCCTGGTGCCCGGGTTGGGGTGGATGGAGCACTGCTGGGCTGGGGAATGGGCAGCGTACTGCTGGAGCGCATGGACACGGGACTGCTCTCACCGCTTGCTGGAAAGCAGGTATAAAACATGAAATCCCTTCTTTATAGGGCTGCGTGATTAATAGAAGGTGGTTTGCATATTTTGCATGCATATTTTGTTCACTAGAGTTAAACAGTTGACTTGAACCATTGTTGAAACTTTGTTTACTTTATTGTTTACTCTTATTAACAAGGCTAATCTTGACAACACTAGATCCTATCGATGTCATAACATAGAATGCCCTTAAATAATGTAGTCAAGTCAGAGACATATAGCACAGAAGTGCTCATGGCGTCTCGAGTTCGATTTCTGGCTCGAGGTCCTTTACCGATCCTTCCCCTTTCTCTGCTCCCAATGCTTTCCTGTCTGAAATCTCTACTGCCCTATATCAGAAAACCCTTAAAAATAAAAAATAATGTAGTGAAGGTCAATTTTGTGCACATTTTGTCAGTAAAATGAAACTGAAATCAATTTAATTGGACTATATTGACATCTAGATAACCATTCTGTGATAATCACAGTAGTTTGTGTTGCAACGGCCCTGTCTAGTAAATGCTGCAAGTGAAAATACCACATTTAATAACTTATTTTTTAAATAAATCCCCTGAGATGATTCTGTAGTTATGTGTTTATCAGTCTCACTGAATCAACTAAAGGAGTAAATCTTCTGTCTATAATGCAGTGCCTTTGGAGATTTCCTGGTTTTCTTCTTTGTGGGTGTTTCACATTTCAGCATGAGAGCGCCCTCTGGCCGATTTACTGCCGATCACACAACCGCGCTGCCCTGACCAGATGTGCATGACAATCATAGCTTTTCTCAGTTGTATTTCTGATTTCCTTTTAGCTCTTCGTCTTAAAGAAACACTTCACTTAAAAAAAAAAGGCTTATTTTAAAAGTCTAGAGGTATTTTTACAAATGCATCGATCCCGATACTTGGATTGGATACCGGTTTGATACTGCATATTTTTGCTGAAAAAGGTATCGGCCAGCTAGTACCGATCCAAATCCGATCTTGCGCATGCGCTATATTCTGTGTAAGTCAACTAAAGCCATGAATGTAGCCTATTATAAGGCACTAGAAAGTTGTCATGTAGGCCTACTATATCCCAAATGTTAGTTTAATGTGAAGTACAGATCAACATTCAAGTGGTTACATTCATGTTCAACCTATCACTTCCCGCCGCTGCGCCTGTCAATCATTCTCCATCCATTCCCAATTCAAACTTGGAAAACTTTCTCCAAGTCTATTTGTTCCTGTTAGTATAAATAATCAGTGGAGAAATGCATTTAGTTTTACATTAAATGGCTTCATTTTGACCTGCAGCAAGAAGTTCATTGCTGTTTCTAAATCATGCTGCGCTGTGTGTGTTAGATCAGCAGATCGCATTCACAACACTGGAGTAGAGAGGGTTATTACATGCTCTATTACTGTGCACACACAAAGTAGGCCTACCTGAAACTTTAAATTAGAGAAGGCTCAATAATACAATGGACAGATCCTCAATGCACTCATTTCTTCCCTTTGTGCTGCTGTTTTGGAACTGACCGCAGATACAGGAGGGCTGAGCGCTGTGTCTCCGTGATGCATCAAGCGCTTCATTCACGCACCGGCTGCGCAGACGCAACGTGCGCCGCTCCATAAAATTATTCTCACAATGAGTGTTTTTGTTCTCTCATCCTTCCCACTGAGTTTATTCTTCTGAGATGAATACTTTCAGTGCTGCGAATAGTTTGTAAAGCCTGGCTCATTGTGGTCAAAGTAGTTGATTAAATTAATGAAAGTGAAACTGACAGTGCAATATGGATTGACATTAACAGAAAAGGGAATGTTTAAGTAAAACTGGCCTCAAACCTGCAGGAAAATATCAGGCTTTGCTAAAAGGCTGATTATTTTACCAATGATTAGGGTCAATAGTGGTGGCCTATTACAGATTTCAAAGACAAATCTTAATATTAAAAATGGAAACATAAGCTGGACCACAACAGATCAATGTCATAACGAATGCTCAAATAATGGAGCCTAGTTTACAGCAAGCATCATGTTTTTAGTTAAATTGTGTTGTCTGTCATATACAGTAGGCCTATAGGTCTGTTATTTTTACTAAAGAAGATATATTATGAGTTTATCACCAGAACTATAGAAACTGTATTATGCTTAAAAAAAAATCACAGTTTCGGTGTCACAATCACCAGCGATCTTCTCTCCATAGATCGCTGGTAAACATGCACTCTCACAAATGGACTACAAATCCGCCACCTAATGGACTACAACTCCATACATGCACTCCACTCTCACACACGTTCCTCATCCTGACTGATTGCACACACACCACCGGAGGATTGTCAAAGACAGATTACACACAGTATATTAACACTACTGTTAGTGACACTACAACGCGTTTCCTGGTTTGTTTTCCTGTGTTTTGATCCTTGCCTCGTTTATCTGTGAATTCCTGTCTGCTGCCTGCTTTGTGACCATCTGCCTGCTATTACGACTACGACTCTGGATTGCCCTTATACATCAGTTTGTTTCTGTTTTGACCACTGCTTGTCTGACCATTCTACTAATAAAGTCCTGCATACGGACTTTTACTACGTTGAAGCGTCTATCCTTGTTACAGTCGGGATCGGATCTGTGTCAGAATTTTGGTATAGGGATCGGTTCCAAAAAAAGTGGTATCGATGCATCCCTATTTATTCCAGCCGATTGTTTTTGTTCTCACTTTTAGCTTATCAATTAATATAGCTTCCCTTATTAAGAAGGCTAATCTTGACGACAACAACAGATCCTATTAATGTTATAACGTAGAATTCCCTTTAATAATGTAGTTGACGGCAAGCATCAAGGGTTTATTGATTGTGTCTGTCAAATGTAGGTATATATGTTCTTTACATTTAAACAGCCGCGTCTCTCATGTTACAATGTTTTCAAGGCGACCTATGAAAACAGCCAATTTTCACACTCTGCATAATATCACTCCGCCTGGTTCAGGCATGGTACGGCAGCAGAGTTTATGGACTATTACACCCGAATAAGAGTAAAGTTCCTAACAAAATTGGCCTAGAAAATAGTCATTTTTCATTTTACGTCAGTCTTATTAAAAGATGTAACTACAGAATACTCAAGCTTTTAAAACCAAAATGTAAGTCGCTTTAAGTCGGAGTCCAGACTGAAGTACTACAACACAATAGTGTAACTGTAAATGGCAGAATTCAGTATAACATGCATGCTGTCAAAGGCTCATTGAAATGTGTGTAACCTTGTTCTTGTGCTCCCTCAGCAGGTGAGCTCTGTCTGTGGGTGTTTTCATTGTTTCCGGAGTGTCGTCTCTTTCTCCCAGAGATCAGCACACTTCTGTACACCTGAGATAGCAGTTTCGTCTCCATTAATATCACAGTCACGTCATCATCTTTAATACTGCTTTACACACAGACTGAAACTCACACTGCTGCTGGCCTGAGGCTGAGATCTGTAGCACTTCATGATGTTCTGGAACGATTTGTCCTCTTTCGTCACCTAAAAGATGGATTCAGAGATCATTTTGAGACATTCTTTTCCTGCTAATTCTTCATTATGTTAGTGCAAAATATGGCCAATTTAATGACGTTTCATTGAATTACATTTAGTTATTCACAAATATAAAAACTTTAACTGATAACCGATAACTAACCGATACCGATAAATAATAACCGATATATACTGTAAATACAAATATTATTATGATTTTTAAAGGCATATACAAATTGCAATTGTAAAGTAGTTTAACCAGCAGAAATAATGTAGAATTTATTGGCCGATATTTATTTTTATTCCTGGTCTGATAATGATTATATTACGAATTAGCATTTGTCGGCTAGTACCGATATGGAGAGCGATATATATCAAGCGTCGCTAATAATATAGGTACAGTAAATAATGTTTCGATGTGAAATACCTTAGTCATGACGTAGATGGCGCACATGAGGAGCTGGTCGAGATGCCGATCCATCATGAGGTCGGTGCAGTGCACTAGGGAATACTCGAAACACGTCCAGATCTTCCTGCGCAGATCGGCACTGATGTCCAGTTTAGCACACAAGTCTCTGAGACGCACACTAGCCAGATGATACACCTGATGGGGGAACAATGCTGCTTAACCACATGAATGAAAATAAGGAAAGTTTGTTCTGACATTTTTCTAATGTCATTTACCTATTTATTGGATAACTGGGGTTATCATTGTTTGCAGGTGTGATGTTTTAGGTTTGACTATATTCTCTTGTATTTGCTGTGTGACCTGATGAAGACATTCATTCATTCATTTTCCTTTGGGTTAGTCTCTTATTTATCAGGGGTCGCCACAGCGGAATGAACATGCAAACTTCACACAGAACTGCCAACTGACCCAGCCGAGACTTGAACCAGCGACCTTCTTGCTGTGAGGCGACAGTTTCTACCACTGCGCCACCATGACACCAATAATAATAATAAAGACAATGACAAAACAATTGCATTACAACAAATGCTAAATTATAGTTACTTTTATCTTCTCTGTTCATGTAATTCCATTCTGCCTATATAATATTCAGGTCTGGACACTGTGGAGGCCACTTCATGACTGCTACTGCTTAATCAGCATTTCCCCTCCACCCCAAATATGATTTGATAAGATACTTAAATATGGTCATTATTACATTGTTAAGACTTCAGCACAGCACTGCATACATGACAGCTGGTTTAACAAGCACAGGTCTTACTGTACCTTGCGGAAGAACAGGCAGAGAGAGCCTGTTTTCTGAGCCCGTTTGGTGGGTGTTCCTTGCTGGGGGGTCTTTTTGTCCTGCTTGGCAGGGCTGGGGTTGTTTTGCATGGTGCCTATGGGTGTTGTTGTGAGCTGCTGGGCGGTCAGGGTGCCCGTCAGAGTCTGGGCACTGAGGGTTGGCAGAGCCGCTCCACCCTGACTCGTCACACTCACTTGCACTGGGATAAATGTGATTCCTCCGCTCTCATTCGCTATTCCTGCAAACAGAGTCAATGGATATGTAAACAATCTGAATTTACAATAATGAATCACTTATCTTAGCAAACAACAACATATTTAATAAACAATAGCATAATAGAAAGAGTCCTCTGAAACCCTCCACCTCCCCCAGCACCACCTATCCAAGGCCCGATCCCAATTTATACACCCCTACGTGATATAGGAAAAGTTTGATCGTGCGAAATGTAGTTTGTCTGCTATGTATAGTGCGATATGAATACAGTTTCACTAGATGACTTTATTTGTAAAGAATTTAAGATTGATTGGGATGATTCTGTAAGGGTTGAATTGTGCATAATAAGCACATTACAAGTTTAGATAAATACAATGAAGCAAATATATAAATGAAATAAACTGTTCTTTATGGTTTCCTGGGGTGTCTAACAGTATTCAGCTACAGAAGATGAATAATTAAATGTAAAATAGTATTGAGTAATCCTCATTGTACAATTAATTTAATATAATTGATCTTTGCCTGAATGCTTTAAACTTAAATGCCTATAAAGTGTTGATTTTGTCGATAGTTTTGCACCTTGAACAGGTATGGTGACCGTCTGGCCGTTGTTTGCTGTGACAGTAGCTGTTGCCATTGTAACCACAGTCTGTCCAGCTGGGATGGAGCTGGCTATAGACGGCGGTGCCACTTTGACAGGTGGAGCAGGTTCTGGGGTTGTGTCTCCATCCACAAAAAGGCGACGAACTGCTGTGCCAGTAGGGGGAGAACTGTAGCGGTCGTGGAGAGATGTAGGGGAAGGAGAAACTCCTGAGGGGAAAAAAGAAATGGCAGATGAATATTTTAGATGTGATTCAGTGAATGTTTGTAGAAATGATCTTGCATTCAATTTCCGTTCAGTACTGTAAATCACCTTTCCCTGCTCCTCCTGCAATGTTGCTGCTGAATTCAGTCTTGCTGCTGGGGGTGTTTGTGTTGCTTCCTGAACCGTCCTCCAGGTGTTGAGGTGGCATTACCTGTCAGACGCGTATTCATATGTTCACATCACGAAATTCAAGTATTTTCAAGAAGCGTGAGAACCCTGGTTATTTTTTAGCCACACATTTGAAATGTGTCAGAACCATAGACTGTAAAAAAATATGGATGTAGTGTCCGTGACATCACCCATAGGTTTCTGAAGAGCACAAATGAAGCTACAATTGTACGGGGCCAACCATTGACATATTGTCTGCATCACTCCGGGGTAACCAAAAATGGCCAAAGAGGTGGGGCTTAGGCAGAGCTAGAGATGCCTGTAGTAGAATCAGCTGAGGTGATGTGACCGCAAGCAGCGAGACCTAGCTGTCACTCAAGTGGCCACACCCTTATTTATGCAAAATTTTAAGGCCTAATTTAAACTAAACAGAGTAGTCACCCCCCTCACAATTGTCATGAAAGGTAATATTAGCCATATACATCAAAATATTTTTGTACCAGGTTGTAAACACTTTATTTCTGCTGTGACGCTGAGCATTTTTCCACTGGAGTCAATAGAAATGTGCTCTGTGGAAATTTAAGACCTGTTTAAAATTATTTAAGACACAACACAATATTTCAGTGAAATTAAGACTTTAATGCCTAAAATTTAATTTTAGTAAGACCCTGGAGTCCCATAGGATGATGAAGACTACAACTCCCATGATTCCACACTCAGTCACACCATCATCAAACTAGTGCCTTTAAACAAGAATTCATTGTCATTTCGTTGCATCTTATATAGAGCTGTATAAAAGGCACACTCTCGATTCTCACTTTGGTATTTTCTTTTACAGTATTAATGTAGAATGGTAGATGTATGCTAAAGTGTTGTTCTTTTTTGAGGATAGTAAGCATCATGGGTCATAAGCAGTTATGTTTCTGACCTCCTGGCAGGTGGGAGCGCAGTTTTTGGCCTCTCGGATGCGCTCCCACAGCGGGGAGTTTCCTTTCCATGCCAAAGACTCCAGTACCTGCTCCTCGACATGGTTCAGATGTTTGACCACTTCCCGGAAAAGACCCTCCTCAGCTCGTACCAACACCTCGATCACCTTTAAATAAGATTAAGAGGCTTTTTAGGCCAGGTTGTAGTCAAAAATGAAACCATATTAATTTACACCACAACATTTTCAAAACTAGCCACAACACTGTATTACCCATACCAGGCCAGTAGTTGGTGCTGTACCCTTGTTAGTAAACAGTACCCATAGGGAAGCGCTTTGTGGGGTCAGAGTTGTGTCACTAAAAATACCAAACCGACTCTACTCTTCATGTATAGTGACATGATTTAACGCCAATCTGAGACCATCCTTCATGTTCAATTGTGGCCTGTAGGTCTTTTTAATGTACGTGAGTGCCGTAAAGGCATCAGAAAGTTTAACCTGGTGCCATAAATCAATCTGCTGCATCTATTGCTGTGTTTTAATATAACTTTAATCACCCCAGAGTTCGCAATCCAATGAAAAATAATAAATAATCGAAAGGTTGATGGCTTTTTATTTGCATGTTGTTGTTGTTTTAATGTAACTTTTAATTACATGTTTTTCTTCTGTATTTTGTGGATGAAATATGGTTCTAATAGTTTAATGAAATGAATTAGATTTTTGGAAATCAACAAGCAACCTTCATTTCAGCGAACCGCAGGTATAACCCTATAGGTTACTAGAAAATATCACAGTTTGTACATATTTTAGCTTTGCTTGAAATGACATGGTGGGCAGCACGGTAGCACAGTGGGTAGCACAGTCGCCTCACAGCAAAGAGGTTGCTGGTTCGAGTCTCGGCTGGGTCAGTTGGCATTTCTGTGTGGAGTTTGCATGTTCTTCTTGTGTTCGTGTGGGTTTCCTCTGGGTGCTCCAGTTTCCCTCATAGTCCAAAGACATGTGGTATAGGGGAATTGAATAAGCTAAATTAGCCATAGTGTATGTGAGTGTGTGCAAGAGTTTCCCAATGCTGTGTTGCCGCTGGAAGGACATCTGCTGCGTAAAACGTGCTGGATAAGTTGGTGGTTCATTCTGCTGTGGCGACCCCTGATTAATAAAGGCACTAAGCCGAAAAGAAAATGAATAGATGTATGAAATAACACGATGACAAGAACAACTTGAAATACACTATTAAGACAACAACTCTTGAAGTTGTTTTGAAGAACGAAACTATCCTGAATCGTGTCAGATCCTCAATAACCATTTCATTCATTTTCTTTTCAGCTTAGTCCCTTTATTAATCTGGGGTCGCCACAGGGGAATGAACCGCCAACTTATCCAGCATTTGTTTTACGCAGCTAATACCCTTCCAGCTGCAGCCTATCACTGGAAAACATTCACACTCATGCACACACACACTCATACACTACGGCCAATTTTTAGCATACTCAATTCACCTGTACCACATGTCTTTGGACTGTGGGGGATACCGGAGCACTCACGCCAACACAGGGAGAACATGCAAACTCCACAAAGAAATGCCAACTGACCCAGCCAAGGCTCGAACCAGCGACCTTCTTGCTGTGAGGTGAACGTGCTACTCACTGTGCCACTGCGTCGCCCTCGTCAATAACCAAATGCAGCTAAATGAGTAATCACACCAGCTTATGTACAGATGTAGACAATCAATCAAAATGAAGTAAATCTGCACTTTGCTAAAGAAGCAAACTCCAGAGCCAAACCATGTACATTTGTGTGTTCGCACTAGTCTAAATCGACATTTGTGCTGTGCATAAGTCTAGATACCTAATATATACTACATACATGCATGATGTCACATAGGGATGCAACGATACCACTTTTTTGGAACCGATCCGATCTCGATACCAAAATTCTGAGTATTGACCGATACAGATCTGATCATGATACTGTGCCACTTTTTTTAAGCACAATACAGTTTCTATAGTTCTGGTGATAAACTCAAATAATATATCTTCTTAAGTAAAAATAACAGACCTATAGGCCTACTGTAAAAACATGATGCTTGCTGTAAACTAGGCTCCATTATTTGAGCATTCGTTATGACATTGATCTGTTGTGGTCCATCTTATGTTTCCTTTTTTAATATTAAGATTTGTCTTTGAAATCTGTAATAGGCCACCACTATTGACCCTAATCATTGGTAAAATAATCAGCCTTTTGGCAAAGCCTGATATTTTCCTGCGGGTCTGACACAGACTAAACTGTCTGAGGCCAGTTTTACTTAATAAACTCTTTTAATATTACAGAATAATTTTATGAAGTGGCGCACGTTGCGTCTACGCAGCCGGTGCATGAATGATGCATCACTGAGACACAGCGCTCAGCCCTCCTGTATCTGCAGTCAGTTCCAAAACAGCAGCACAAAGTTAGTTAGTTAGTTAGTTTATATAGCACATTTTTTACAACACAAAGCTGGCCAAAGTGCTGAACACAATCAATGCTATACAAAATAAAACCCACATCAAATACATAACAATTAAAGCATAAGGCAAACCCCTCATCATTAAAAAGGCTCAAATGCTAAAGAACAAAGATGGAGTTTCAGAAGCGTTTTAAAAGCAGATAGAGCTGGAGCGTGTCTGATGTGGGGTGGAAGCCCATTCCTGAGTTTTGGAACGATTACAGCAAAAGCCCGATCCCCACTTCGCTTACACCGGGACCTTGGTACCGAAAGAATAAACTGATCAGAAGACCTTAGTGACCTACCAGGATTATATACCTGTAGGAGGTCTGATAAGTAAGGTGGTGCCAGATCATTTAGGGATTTAAAAACAAAAAATTATAGTTCAAAAGCAATCCGTGACCTAACAGGCAGCCAGCCAAGAGAGGAAGAACTGGGGATATGTGCTCATCCTTGCGAGTCCCTGTCAGAAGTCTCGCATTTTGACTAGTCTTTAGTCAAGTCTTCCCAAAATAAAAGCATGGATCACCTTCTTAAGGTCATTAAAAGAGAGAAATTGCTTCACTTTTGCCACAAGTCGTAAATGGAAAAAACTGGATTTAACAACTGAGTTTACTTGTTTGTTAAATTTCAGATCACTATCGAAATGAAGCCCGAGGTTTCTAACAACAGGTGTTTGATAAGTTGATATCTCACCAAAACCTGATAAATGCAGAGGGGTAGGATCGCCAAACCAGACCAGCTCAGTTTTTTCTTCATTGAAATTTAAATCATTTGATGACAGCCAGGTCTTAACCTCGACTAGACATCTCATAAGGGAGTCAAGGACATTTTTATCATTATTTTTAAGAAAGACATAAATCTGAGTGTTGTCAGCATAAAAATGAAAAGCCACCCCATATTTACGAAAAATAGATCCTAAAGGTAAAATATATAAAGAAAATTCAAAGGGACAAAAACAAAAGGAAGAAATGAGTGCGTTTTATTTAGTTTTAAACTTCAGGTAGGCCTACTTTGTGTGTGAAGAGCATGTAATAACCCTCTCTACTCCAGTGTTGCGAATGCGATCTGCTGATCTAACACACACAGCGCAGCATGATTTAGAAACAGCAATGAACTCCTTGCTGCAGGTCAAAATGAAGCCATTTAATGTAAAACTAAATGCATTTCTCCACTGATTATTTATACTAACAGGAACAAATAGACTTGGAGAAAGTTTTCCAAGTTTGAATTGGGAATGGATGGAGAATGATTGACAGGCGCAGCGGCGGGAAGTGATAGGTTGAACATGAATGTAACCACTTGAATGTTGATCTGTACTTCACATTAAACTAACATTTGGGATATAGTAGGCCTACATGACAACTTTCTAGTGCCTTATAATTGGCTACGTTCATGGCTTTTGTTGACATAAAATTACACAGAATATAGCTCATGTGCCTGATCAGATTTGGATCAGTACTAGCTGGCCGATCCACCAAAAGTATGCGGTATCGAACCGATATCTGATCCAAGTATCGGGATTGGTGCATCCCTAATGTCACAATTTTTTTAATAGATTCTTGTAGTCAGTGGTGTAGCAGATGGGAATGTGCTTGTTAACAGATCATTTACCAAATAAATGGATTGTTCAATTTGATCAGTGACCAAATAGTATGATCCATAACTATTAAAAAATCGTAGTTATAGCAGTCAATTATTTCAATGCAAAAACTAAGCAGACTACGCAGTTTGTGCTATAACATGTATTGGGCACAAAAACAATAATGCTGTAGTTTTCAACAAACTACATTGAAACCCATTTTCAAAATGATGCATTTTCATTCACTAATACGCTGTTGTCATGTAAACAACAGTACAAAATGCTTATGTTTCCCATTTTTGGATGAAAATGTTGTCGTGTAAACAGCCCCTTAATCTTATATATGAATGCATGCCATTTGAATAATGATTTTCAGTAAAGTGTAGTACAGTACAGTATATAGAATAGTCATCTCTTTATAATCTACCTTGTAAAAGTGATAAGCGGGGAGGTCAAAGATTTGCAGGACTCTGGGAAACTCTCCTGGTGGTCTATAAGAGAAGATGACAATCTCCAGACAGCAGGCGATCAGTGAGCGGTGAAACACATCCTGCTCCAGAACGCCCTGAGACACACGAGATGACACTCAGAGGACAGAATCAAGTAAAGTCTGCAGCAAAAACGGAGATCAAACCTACAGACAGGTCCACGTCTCCAAGACGTTTCTTCTCCTGGTTGATGATCACCTCCAGCGATTTATAATAAAGTGCTTCGGCCAAGCAAAAATACTTCACTGCGATATCTGTAAAACATGACAGACAAAATTAGATGATGCAAGGGTTTATATTGTGGAAACAAGGGGTTAGTCCACCCCAAAGTTTTAATTCTATCATTAATTACTCACCCACAAGTTTATTCGTCTTCAGAACGCAAATTGGGTTAATTTAAGTTGATTGTAATGCAATAATGTGATAATTATTGTAAAAAGCGCTTAACAAATAAATGCTTGAAATTAGGATATATTAGATGAAATCTGAGAGCTCCATCATCCTCCATAGACAGACACTTAAAGGCCAGAAAAGGAAGCAACACATTGTGAAAACAGTCTATGTGGCTTCATTGGAGATCATATGAAGCTAAAACACTGCTCCAAAAAATATTGTAAAAATGGCTTTGTTTGCCAATGCTTCCACATCAGATCAGGGTGCGCATTTACTATGGACACAATGTACTCTACGGTACATACACTGCCTGGCAAAAGTCTTGTGGTTGATCACAGTTGTAAGGACAACAGATAATAACTTGAGTTGATCATTTGGAAAAGTGGCAGAAGGTGGATTTTTCTGATGAATCATCTGTTGATCTGCATCTCAATCATCACAAATACAGCAGAAGACCTACTGGAACCCGCGTGGACACAAGATTCTCACAGAAATTAGTCAAGTTTGGTGAAGGAAAAGTCATGGTTTGGGGTTACATTCAGTGTGGGGGCGTGGGAGAGATCTGCAGAGTGGATGACAACATCAACAGCCTGAGCTATTGACATTTGTGCTGCCCATTACATTACAAACCACAGGAGAGGGGAAATTATTCAGCAGGATAGCGCTCCTGCTCATACTTCAGCCTCCACATCAAAGTTCCTGAAAGCAAAGAAGGTCAAGGTGCTGGCCAGCCCAGTCACCAGACATGAACTTTATTGAGCATGTCTGGGGTAAGATGAAGGAGGAGGCATTGAAGATGAATCTTGATGAACTCTGGGAGTCCTGCGAGTGATTTGAGTCAATGCAGAGATGTATGGATGCAGTCCTCCAACTCATGATGGAGTCAGACACAATATTCATTCTGTTTCCACTGCAGCATGACTTTATATTCTACACTGGACTTTTAATAAATGAGGATCTCAGATTTGATCTAAAATATCTTCACTTGTGTTCAGAAGATGAGTGGATTGAAATGACATGATGGTGAGTAAATAATAACAGAATTTTAATATGTCTTAAGCTGAATATGTGGCTTGTATATAAGTATAAAGATGTAAACCTCTTGCCAGGCTCTTGTTGTCGTCTCCAGTTCCCTCATAATTCTGAAGGAAAATCTCGGACATCTCCTTCAGTCTGGCTGCTACAGACTCTGTGGGGTCTCTTACGCAAGATCTGATTGTAAACAGAAATACCAGTGACTGGAGTGCACTTCACATATCGCTGCATTCACAGGTTAATCAAAGAATCACAGCTCACTACAGACACGACTTTGGCAATTACATCTGTTTTGAATCCCTATAATCTATAGTTGTCAAAAGTGTCGAGTTGGGTACCAATCTGATGACCATTCATTCATTCATTTTCTTTTCCGCTTAGTCCCTTTATTAATCTGGGGTCACCACAGCGGAATGAACCGCCAACTTATCCAGCACATGTTCTACGCAGCGGATGCAACCTATCTCTGGGAAACATCCATACACACTCATTCACTACGGATAATTTTAGCTTCCGCAATTCACCTGTACCGCATGTGTTTGGACTGTGGGGGAAACCAAAGCACCTGGAGGAAACCCCACGCGCACGCAGGGAGAACATGCAAACTTCACACAGAAACGCCAACTGACCCAGTCGAGGCTCGAACCAGCGACCTTCTTGCTGTGAGGCGACAGCACTACCTACTGCGCCACTGCGTCACCCTTGTTTTATTCAGATCAAGGCAAATCATTATGATTACTGATGTCCATGTAAATGGAGTCAGGTATCCCCCCTGCGTCTGTGTTTGTGTTGCTGCTGTGAAAATCAGATGTAGTGCATGTACTGAAACTCCCCTTTTCATGCAAAGCCTTCCCTCTTTCGCCACTCAACCATACCACCTAAACAGAGCTGGACTAGAGGTGTGAAAACACAGGGTTTTGACCCTTTTTTTTCTCTGAATCGGACTCAGGCGTGGTTCAGTTGGCCGGTCCTGGCCTGGTTGGAAAAGGTGTGCCAGATCGCGGTTCACTTTCACTTGTAGTCTGAGTGCAAAGCGCGCCTGAGCACGAAACTGAAAACGAGATGTGACTTTTAAGGGACTGTTTCATATGTGTTTATTAATCATTACTAATCTTACTGTTTAATGAGCGCAAACTGTCAGAGATTATTAAAGAAACAAACCCCTGACTGCACGACAGCTGCACCTTCAGCAAACCATCTAATTCCTGCATGCTCAAATGACTAAAATGATATAACGATATAAAGAAATCTCCACTGTGCTGAGCGAGAGCGCTTCTTAAACAGAACAGCGCATGATAGATGACGTAAGCGCGCTCAGGCCCGAATGCAATGTGAGTGCGGGCCATCGGGGGAGATGTGAGGGGGGGACAAGCGTGCTTTGGCCCAGTTCAAGGCAACTGTACATAGTGTGAGTACGCCCTTAAAGAGGCCATTGGGGGCCTCTAGGCACCAGGTGTGCCTGTTTTTCCACTATGTGATCTATTTTGTGTACAACCATGTCTGCGTAGCTTTCAAAGTATACTCAACGGCAGATGAACATGACAGATGTGTTTGACACATGCAAATTCTGTTCTTCTGGTTGAACATTCACCTCGGGGCTTCACCTGAGACATTAGTTGGCCGTACAGGGTGTTAACAGAGCATTTTTGATTGAAGTAAATAATTCTAGGGATGTTTTTTCACACTA
Source organism: Danio tinwini (assembly GCA_903798205.1). Taxonomy (NCBI): domain Eukaryota; kingdom Metazoa; phylum Chordata; class Actinopteri; order Cypriniformes; family Danionidae; genus Danio; species Danio tinwini. The sequence continues at coordinate 2,078,623 of CAIGQZ010032523.1, forward strand.
AGCTACTTGAAGTGCCAGAGCAAAGAACTACAGGAGTCAGGTTTGACTAACACTAAACATATTCGTATATATATACAGGGCTTGACATTAACTTTTTTGATCACCAGCCACTGTGGCTAGTAGTTTTCCAACATTACTAGCCACTTGCCATTTTCACTAGCCACAATTTTATTGTTGGGAAAATATTTTCTATGTGCATAAATTTGACTTTGTCATGCTAAAATTACTTGATTTAGACTTTGTGTTATGTCCACATGCCTCCTCATTCATTTCACTTTTTTTGTGTGTGTATGAACTTGCTTAATGTGCATGAGGAGATGGGTTGAGCTTTCATAGCGTGCCATTGCAATTCCTTTTTATTTCACAGGACTTTTCAGGACTCAACACTGAGGATTTACCAAATTTATCTCTGACCACACCAAAAATAAATAAATAATTATTTCTAAGCCACAAATGTTAAATAATATGTCAAAACATGCAAAATATAGCTGTATACATGCTCTTTTTATTCAACAAAACCTTTCTTAATAAAACATTTACATTTAAAAAATAATGATTGCAGTGCATCTAAAACTACGCATTATGCCTAGTCTGTCCAGGCTAAAGGTCTCTCAGATCACTAGTTAACTACACATACATAATCTCCTATTAAAGCGATGTTATTGTAAACGTGATAATTAAACCATATTAACAAAAAGGAAGGATGATCACGCGCACACAGGTAATGTTAGGCCCATAATCTGCTCAGTTAAAAGTATAGTTCAAACAAAACCGGCAACTGCTGCTGCTTACAAAAAGACATATTTAAAAAACATCCCAAACTTTTGGAAGCAGCAGGACTGTGTGTGCACGAGCATCACTTTTAGTCTAGTCTATTTAACAGAACCAATCGCAGCAGTTGCGTTTCCAGGCATGGTTGCTTCGCACCAGGAAACAGGAGCGCGCATGCTTTTTAAACAGTCGCGAGCATCACATCACCTGTGCGCACGAGTGATCATCCTCTCATTCGGTATTCACCTGCTTTCTTTTTCAAATGCAATTTTTGTCGGTCATGCTGCTTCTCGATTCTAAGATGACATTTGCACACATATTGGGCCATTCTTATTGTCGAACCCTGCTTTTAAGATAACTATCATTTAAAAATGATCTTCAACCAGCCAAAGTGGCTAATAAGAGTGTCTGTCTAACACGCCAAAGCCGAAATCTACCCGCATTTGGCGGGTGTTAATGTAAAGCCCTGTATATAACTGATAAGAACTATAACTACGCTAATGTTCTGCTCACAATACAAAAAATGACAATATTGTGTCTTAAAAAGAAGCTGTCATGCAAAAAAACACTTTCATAAGAGGTTTAAACACAGTTGTGTGTCAGCAGCGTGTGAATATAACCAGCTTATAATGGTCAAAATTAATTGTATTTTTTATAATCACACTTGATAAAAACCGTCTGCAGAAACACTTTGATTGACATTCTCCGTTTGTATGACGTCATTAGAGGGGGAAAGCCCCACCCACTAGTGATCATCTCTCCCTCATTAGCATAGGATGTTAGTCTTGTTTTAAAATCTGACATATAGACATCTGTAGCTCCGCCCTCTTCTGAAAAGAGCACAATCTCATTTGCATTTAAAGCGACAGTCACCAAAACGCCACAATTAGGATCAAAGCCTAATAGGGTCAGCTTCAGAGAGTTAGAAAACATTATTTGTGTGGTCTATTGAGCTAAAACTTCACACACACACACACACACACACACACACACACACACACTAGGGACATCAAAGACATATTTTACATCTTGTTAAAAGAGGCATAATAGGCCCCCTTTAAGTGCAGATGATCAGCTGCTAACTGACTACCTCATGGGATTTACCTGAATATATCTCTGAGTTTGATGCTGGGTCTGTATTTGAATCCCGTCAGCAGGGTGTGCAGTCTGCCCACACTCTGCATGGCGCTGGAAACAGGAGTACCCACAATGCTCTCCGGCACGTACCTCCTGCCTGTCAACGGAGTGGACACTCTGAGAGCAGACGCCTGTGAAACAAACACATTTACTCATAAACATGACTCCATTTTATGTGTATTCATTTGATAATGTGTACACGTACTGTCATTGAGTTCTGCAGTGGGTTGTTTGCTCGGTCCTGGTTCTCCATCCCTTCGTAAGGTCCTGGTGTCCCGATGTCTTCTCTAGCTCCTTCTCCCAGAAATATTCGCTCATCCAGAGAGCCGGACGATAAGACATGTTCTTCATACACACGGTTCAGAGAAGCACTGAGGAAAGAGTCCGATTGTAAACGTCTTGAGAAATGTTGGAGGCGTTTATGAGGAGCGTTTAATTGTAGATGCTTACAGACTGTCGCCGAAATTCACTGGCTCCAAAAATCCTGTCAGCGTGTCTTCCTTTCCTTTCAAAATCTGCGAGAGAGAAAATATTGGTCATTTTGCAGACTCGTTTCATTGTCGCCTGGTGGCTATTTTATGGTATTGTGCCCAAACTAAATCTCCATTTTATTTTTTCATTTCAGCCTTTCATTTACACAACAATGGCATTTTGGGAGCCTGTAAATCACATTTCAAGAGTTCACACTTAGTTGATGATTGATTATAAGCAAGTTTGGCATGCTGTCCCGGGAGAGAGCCCTGAGCTCAAATGGTCCTTGAGCCCTGGGCTCCCTCCCGTTTGCAGGGCGAGAGGGGAGCTTTGAGTTCAGGTAGATCTCGAGAACTCCCCTTTTTGATAAGAGCTGATGACAGAAAATGATTACTATGAAGAGATATGGTGCTGGATGAGAGTTTGACTAGTGATAAATTTAGGTCGATCAATTAACTTGTAGTGTATGTTTTTAGAATGTGGGAGGAAATCTGAGAACCCGGGGGAAACCCACGCAAGCACGGGAAGAACATGCTAACTTTGCACAGAAACGACAGCCAGCCTTTAAAGGACTAGAACCGGTGATGTTCTTGCTGTGAGCCAACAGTGTTAATCACTGGGCCACCGTGCCGCCCTATGAAGGGAAAGGTGGAGAAGTAGGGGTGGCTCTTTATAGTGGGTTAGGAATCATCTGATTGGTGGATTATACATAGTTAATGCAGAACAAGCAGTTTTTAATTATAGTCACGTGATCCTCTCGAAGTTAGTTTATAAATAAACTTCACTCAAAGAGCAGGCCATGAGGATTTCTAAAAATATTTGTAACTTACATTGAAGTCCTTCAATGTAAACAGTCTGCAAAGTTGTTTATCAAAAAAGTCCTTGATAAATAAAGATATTATCTCTCCAATGAAACAAAAAATTATTCCTTTGTAAATGAAGAGCACATCAAAACGTTTATTAGCCCCTTTCACACAGAGATACTGGTAAATATCCAGAAAATTTCCTGAATGACTTTACCGGTATATTAAAAAAAGCTCTGTTCACACAGGCGAGGACATGCCGGAATTATTCCGGAAAAGACCATTTACACATCCTTTCCAAAAAAATAAATAAATAAATAAAATTATATATATATATATATATAAAATATATAAATAATATAATATAATATATTAATAACGTGCACGTGATCATTGAAGTGTTTCTGATATCCGATCCATTCAGAAGTGGACAAACGCCAGAGTGAAGCGCGAAAAAACAAAGGGAAAAGCCGGAATAAAACAGCAGCAAATGATGCTTCTACAACCTACAACATGAAAAAACTGCCATGTTTAACTATTATCATCACCTTTTGGACTATTATGAACTCGCAATGGCAGAATTACTCTCTAACAGAGGCTACATATGCTGCTGAAGATTAAAGACAGATGAGAGGTTAGCTCTGACTGTGGGCTATATTTTGTGCTGTTTTTGAAGCCAAATGAGGACTAAATGTCTGCTGTGTGTAGTTTTTCTGTAAGTGGTAACATATCAGAGACTGTAAGGGTCTGTATGTGTTCATATATGTTGCATTTATTAATTTATTTTTATAATACCAGAAGTTACAGTAGGCTGTTTTTATCATTGATCTGCAGTTATAACCAAATGATGTTCATAGAAAGGTTAGTAATAAACATTTGTACACCAGTATTTATATGTATAAAGGATCTGTTTTGTGAGAAGTGCTTCTCATATAATGTGAGCGACCTGTATGGCGTTACTGTGACATTTCCTCGAGCAAGAATGACGTCGTCTGAAACTTTGTCGTACACCACGCCCACCAAAAGGGTACCCTTTTAACAGTGGAAATGCAAGCTTGATAAAGGTGACCCATACTGAACCGTACCATACTGTACCTCTCAGTGGAAACGGGCCATTAGTAACATGCCAACACTCTTGTTTTTCCCAGGAGTCTCCCGTATTCCATATCTCCCACCACCCTCCCGTTTTGTTATTTCTTCCGGAAAACTCCCGTAATTTCAACCCCATCCCTCAGTTCCTCAGCTTTTTGGTCTCCAACATCCCCTACCCAGTCGTCAACTTTCGTATAACGTTAGTATCCGATGGCCACCCGATAACTTGTCTATCATGGTACATTTATTACCAGCCTCCCCCAGTCTCCCGGAAATTAAACTGTTATTAATGACAAATGTTGGCAGGTATGATTAAGAGACACAATATTGGAAGCGTCCATCCTCTTGTCTTGTGTATTTCCAGTACCTTTCGCTCAAACAGTTTCTTAATGAAGGGTTTCCAGAAATGCTCCTTAGCTCCTTTGGCCTCCAGCACCAGACCATCGTGAAGCTCACAAAGCTGCTCTATGAAACATAATGAACCCGGGCCCGGCTTATAGTCTTTACTGTTGAAGTCCTCAGGCAGCCCTGCGCACAAAACAAACGCAAACCAATGTTAGTTTAAGCTTCTGCTGTCTGGATCCCGGGAGAAATGGGTTTAGACTGAATGCCGTGTGTGCGGGAGACCTTTAAAGGCTGGGTTGAGCAGATCTTTCCGGCTCGAGCATAGCAGCGCGTTACAATAAACCAGATCCAGAGCGCAGAGGAGCAGATGATAGGAGTTCACCAGATCATCGCTGATCATTGGGAAGTTTCCTACAGGACAGGGGAGACATCAGATCTTCATGAAACACAAGCCTAACACATTTCTGTGGACATTTTTCATGAAGCTGTTCTGATAAAAATGCTCATGACATTGTTGGTGTTTTCCCAATTTTAGTTGGTACGAATGAAATCTAAAACTATACACAGAGGCATAGCTTAGTAATAAAAGTTCAGTGCATGGAAATGGCCATCAAACACTATTGTTAACATAATATAAAGTTGTAAAACCCCAATGAAAAACAGTCCAATTGCAACAAAACATCCAGAGGGGATTATTAATATTCACAACAAAGGCAGTGCTTGATTGGCTACAACATTTCCAAGTGAGATTACAACAATGATAGTTTTTTTTAATCCTTATTTTAAAGTTGATCTAAGCTTTTATTAAACATGCTATATATGTGGGACTCTTATTTTGAAATCGGGAGATGCATGGACACTAAAGGAGCAGTTATGTGAGGCAGCAATGTGTCTCATCTGTTTATAGCTTGTCAGAATGCAAAATGCAGGATATACGGATTATAAATGTTTCCGTATTTTAAGATTCACAAGTGTTTTCTGTTTATTTACGGTTGTGAATTGCATTATGGGATGTTGATCTCTGCTCTGTCCACTTTTGATGTTAAAAATTCAAGTCTACAGTTTAATAAAGTGACATTTATTTTACGTGACGGTAGTTTAAAATAATATAATGTGGAATAAATAATATATAGGTCTGTAAAATAACAGAAAATGCACTGACAGCTTATTACAAGGTTTTTGTAGCGTAATATACAACACTGACCCATACCTTATATCACTTTAAACTATCAAAACTGTTCATAAAAGTCACTTTTCACAGTTAAAAGTTGTTGAAAGAAAGATCAAGCTCCCATAATGCAATTTAAAAGCATAAATAAATAGGAAAAAGCAGAATGCATGAATTATAAAATATGGAAAACTGCTCATTAATATATATTTTTACAGTGCAGTGCCACTTTGAGAAGGTATACCATCTGTTTAAATGCATCTTTTGTTATTTTAAAGTGTATACTGTGCAATTTCTCACACATGTTGGTAATGAGGCAACAAACACATGTAAACTGCTGAGTATAAGTGTTTTATGCACATTTATGCATAGTGTCATATCGCGCAGCTCTTGCTGTGTTTTTTCTAAAGTGAAAAGATGCCAATAAACATCATCTGTTAATTCTGGGGGGTTGATATTAAATCCTGCATGTGTTTTAACATAAGTTAAAGCTTCAGAATATGACTCTAAATACATCTCTGTCGATTACGTTTGTCAAACATTGGTGCTTAAACTTCACTGTTCACTGCATTTTTATATTCATTAATGTACACCAAATGAGATACTCGTAATACATTACTGTCATGGATTACAAATAAGAGCAAAACAAATCATCCCAGCTGGAAAACACTGAACCATCAAAACAAAGCATTCTCAAGCGCCACGCATTGGTGGACATGTTACTGGACTCGTAATTTACATAGTTTAAAGTATGTGATTATGCTTGTTGCAAATGAGCATGCATGTGTGCCCTATTTACAAGTGCACTTACATACTCACATTTAACTATCATATCTGATGTTTACAAAGTGTTTTGTGTGTCTATAGGAGAGTTTTTAGAAAGGTTTATTTCATTTTTAATATATTTTAAGTTACATATACTATTAAATGTATAATTTGTCATTTTACATTTATTTTAAATCACATATACTTATGAATTGTTCATGAATGATGATTAATATGTGGTATAGACACCGGTTGTCAGTGGTCTGGGATATAATTATATCTCTTCAATTATTTCTTCTCATCAAAGGTCCAGTTATCTGATTATTAAAAACAGTAATATTGTGAAATATTTTTGCAATGGGGGGCGATATGGCCTCATAGCAAAAAGGTTACTGGTTCGAGTCTCAGCTGGGCCAGTTGGCATTTCTGTATGGAGTTTGCATGTTCTCCTGTGTTGGCATGGGTTTCCCCAACAGTCCAAACACATGCACTACAGGTGAATTGGATGAGCTAAATTGGTCATAGTGTATGAGTGGAATGGACTGGAAGGGCATCCGCTGTGTAAAACATATGCCAGAATAGTTGGCGGTTCATTCCGCTGTGGCGACCCCTCGTAAATAAGTGACTAAGCTGAAGGAAAATGAATGATTGCAATGTAATTAACTATATTCTTTGTGAATATATAGAATTATGTCATGTAGTTATATGACTGAAAGCTGAATTATCAGTCATTATTACTCTAATCTTCATTGTCATCCTTCATAAATCATTATAATATGCTGACTTGATGTTGTTTTTTTAACATAACTCTATAAGGGCCTGACTGGAAGCTTTGTTTTTAAAAAGTGAAGTTTGGTATGAACTTGTTTCCTCAAATGAAATTAAAGATGTGTCTAAAGCAGAACAGAACTGAGCACAATGGTGTTGAGCAGGAAAGAACTGGGGATCACCGTATGAACATATATCAAGCAGACAGACAGCAGGAAAAGTCTGCAAAAATCAGCCTGTGCTGCTACGCCACAGTGTTTGGATTTATAGCTTCCAGGTTAACTTATATAGCTTAAAGGGACCTATTATGTGCCTTTTTACAAGATGTAAAATAAGTCTCTGATGTCTCTAGAGTGTGTGTGTGAAGATTCAGCTCAAAATACCACACTAGTAATGTTTTATATCTCTGAAACTGACCCTTTTAGGCTTTGACCTTAATTTTGGTGACTGTCGCTTTAAATTCAAATGAAATTGTGCTCTATTTAAAAGAAGGCGGAACTACAGATGCCTGTGTGTCAGCATAGTGGCAGATTCAAGACTAATGATGACAGAATTTTTTTTTGGGGTGAGCTGTCTCTTTAAGACCTTCTTGATCCCTTATTG
>CAIGQZ010032523.1:2100075-2116224 GCA_903798205.1 Danio tinwini
TTTGTGTTCTATTCTGTTCTTTTGTGTTCTGTTCTGTTCCTTTGTGTTCTATTCTGTTATTTTGTGTTCTTTTCTGTTCCGTTCTATTATGTTGTATTCTGTTCTGTTTTATTTAGTTTTTTGTGTTCCATTTTGTTTCTTTGTGTTCTATTTTGTTCTGTTCTGTTCTTTGTGTTCTGTTCTATTTTATTTTATTCTCTTCAATTTTATTTTATTCTATACTGTTATATTCTGTTCTACTTTATTCTGTTCTGTTCTATTCTGTTATTTTGTGTCCTGTTCTGTTCTGTTCTATTATGTTATTTTGTGTTCTATTTCGTTCTTTGAGTTCTATTTTGTTCTGTTCTGTTCTGTTCTTTTGTGTTCTGTTCTTTTGTGTTCTGTTCTTTGTGTTCCGTTCTATTTTTTTTATTCTTTTCTATTTTATTTTATTCTATACTGTACTATTCTGTTATGTTGTATTCTGGTCTATTTGTTATGTTCTTTTCTATTCTAATCAATTTTATTCTTTTCTGTTCTGATCTTTTCTGTTCTGTTTAGTTTTTTTCTGTTCTATTCTGTTTTATTTTATTCTGTTCTGTTCTATTTAGTTTTGTTCTATTCTATTTTAATCTGCTCTGTTGTATTATATTAAATTTTATATTATACTATCCTGTTCTGTTCTATTTTGCTCTGAGTTTTGTTCTTTATTTTAGAACAATATATAAATAATAGATTAGAATAGAATAATGTGTAATATATTGTATTCCATTCCATTCTACATATGTTCTGTTCTATAATCTCGTATTCTGTATATATTCTGTTCTACATACTGTATGCCACATTCTATTCTATTTTTGTTCTGTTGTATGTTCTTTTCTGTTCCGCTCTGTTTCTATTCTGATTTGTTATTTTATTTTATATTCTATTCAATTCTATTCTGTATATATTAGGTTTCTGTTTTCTACTCTATTCTATTCTGAAGTTTAAAATTTTGTGTTCTATTCTACTCTACTAACTTCATGTTATATTCTGTGTTCTATTTTCAACTCTATTCTATTCTGATTCAGAAGCACTTGAGTTATTTTGGGTTTGAGATTTGTTTTAAAGAAAATCTCAAGGTGTTTCCCAAGTATCAATTGACCGTTTATTTGCTCATTTGTTAGTTACTCTGGATGAAATCATCTGCTCATTTACTAAATGTATTTGCATATGTAAATGTTAATGTTATATAAAAGCATCAAGCTGGAGAACATGACAGCTGGTTTAAATTTTAAGTATGGTACAAAAATATGACCCTGTTGTGTTGTTCTTTTTGAAGCACTCAGGCATGTTGAGGGAGAAATGAGTGCGAAGCCACCGCAGGGTTTGTTGCCGCGTTATGGACACAGTCTGCTGGACGAAGCCCGCGCTGAAATCCGCAACCTGTGAGTGATTCAATCTGCACTGACAGACCCTCAAACACAAACACAACACTAAAAGTAGGGATGCACCGAAATGGGATTTTTGACCGATAAATGCTGATATGTTAGCCGATTCGATGAACAACTGATTTTATTGTAAAACCTTAACCTTAGAAAATTTTGAACTGATCTCTGATGTTTATTATTTATTCATTTATTTTCCCTCGGTTTAGTACTTTTATTTATCAGGAGTCGCCACAGCGGAATGAACCGCCAAGTATTCCAGCATATGTTTTACGCAGCGATGCCCTTCCAGCTGCAACCCAGTGGGAAATACCCATACACACTCACATTTACACACACACTCATACACTACGGCCAATTTAGTTTCTTCAATTCCCCTATAGCGCATGTGTTTAGACTGTGGGGGAAACCATGCAAACTCCACACAGACATGCCAACTAGCCCAGCCAGGACTCGAACCAGCGACCTTCTTGCTGTGAGGTGACAGTGCTGACCACTGAGCCACTGTGCTGCCTTTCTGAAGTTTGCATAAATAAAGCAACCAAGTCACTGAACTTGTAATAATAAAACAGTGGCGGGCAGCAAACATGGGAACCAGCGGAAATAATACAGTATTTATCAGCTTAAATATATCTGCCTAATTTTGTTATCAGAGTGATAACAACAACATTAAAAATAGCATTTATTGGCCAATATTGAAATGGTACGCAATATATTGTGCATTAGGGCATATTGATAAAATTGTTGCAAATATATAGTGCAATATTTGTAACTGTGATAACAGACACAGACAAAAAATAATAATATTAATACAATTTCACCAGAAGGCTTGAATAGCTGTATTTGGAAAGAATTAGTTAATTTTGATTAATTGGTATGATTCTAGGGTCCTACTATATACCCAGCGCAATAAGGCTCAAGAAGTGTTTGGCGTGATTTGTTGATATTTTCAGACCAGTGCAGCTCTAATTTTCATGTTTTGCGTCACGTTGTTTAAATAGTAAATCCATTTGCACCGATTTGTGGACGCATGGGTGTGCTGGTCTATAAAGGAGGTGCTATTTTGAGGAACTGAAATAGACTTAACAATTGACCAGCTGAAAGTAAGTTAGGTCTAACGTCCAGCTCAGAACGCTTTAGTCGTGCGCCTTAAACACTTACACATTGCTTAATACACACAGGATGTACAGCAACACACAAATATCTTTACTAATGAAAACAATTAAAGGATTAAAATGATACAGAAATGATTATTTTCTACATAAATATAAACACCACTGCCTCCATGCCTTCTTTACCTCAGGGGGCTTTTTCAGTTTATTCATGACAATCTGCATGTGTATACAGTAATGTTGTTATTATTATTAGCAGTATTATTTATTATATGCATATTTATATCTGTTTTAATAAACACAAGTGTAGATTTAACCACCTGTGGGGTTTTGGAGACGTCTGCATCACCAGAACAGGACGTGTGTTTGATATAACTCAGTTGTTTGACCACACTTCATTATTATTGCTCATTTATTCCTTTGCTGAAGATTAGAACTGATTAGAAATAGTTTTGACACAAATCTTTGCGCTTAACAAAGGAAATTAAAGATGTTGGCTAATGGACGTCTTCAGTGGAGTGAGTGTTCACCAATTCCTCACTCCACCAAAGTGAAGGAGTAAAGAGAAAGTAAAGAGGGTGAATGAAGGAGGCTTGTTCTTTATCCTCGCGCTGCAGATAGCCTATTTAACTGCTTTTTCGCTAGTGAAGCGTTCAGTTTTTACACTTACAAAGTCCGCCATGTAAATAGCAAATGCACCATGGCACGACGCAACTGACTTTTAAAGGGAATGAGAGATGAGACTGATTGGTTTAATGCACGTTATGCTCAAAACCCACCCATAACTTATTAAGAGAATAAGCACAGCCCTGTTACACCATGCACCGGGGTGCAGAGTGTATTTTTCTGTCCTTAAAATAGCAAAAGTGGATTCAGACAAGCCCTTAATGCTTTTGCTCCATGAGCTTTAGACTTTGTGCCTAGATCATTAAAATAGAGCCCTATAAGGCAGTGCATCTGCATAAAATATAATAAACTAATTATAAGCATAGATAAATGCAACAGAGCAAAGAAACAAATTAAATACATTTTATAGGGAGTCTATCAGTATTTAGGTACAAAAATTTAATGTAAAGTAACACTGTATAATCTTTATCGTACGAGTAATTCTATAAAATTTATCTTTTTTTAAAGTTACAAACAGTGCAGTTTCTTGTCTAAATGCCTTAAAGGAGACATATTATGCAAAAATCACTTTTATAAGGGGTTTGAACAAAGTTGTGTGTCAGCAGTGTGTGAATATAACCAGCTTCTTATAATCACACTTGATTAAAACAGTCTGCAGAATCACTTTGATTGACATTCTCCCTTTGTATGATGTCATCAGAGGGGGTTAGCCCCACCCAGTAGTGGCCATCTCTCCCTCATTAGAATAGGATGTTAGTCCTGTTTTTTGAATCTGCCACTATGCTGACACACAGGCATTTATAGCTCTGCCCTCTTCTGAAAAGATAAATCTCATTTGCATTTAAAGCGACAGTCACCAAAACACTACAATTAGGATCAAAGCCTAAAAGGGTCAGTTTCAGAGAGTTATAAAACATTATTTGTGTGGTATTTTGAGCTGAAACTTTACACACACACACACTAGACATCAGAGACATCAGAGACGTATTTTACATCTTGTTAAAAGGGGCATAATGCATCGTTACATGCCTTAAAAACACATAAACTTTCACTCTATTATTGTTCAAATCTGCAGTGTCTCCACAGATTTCATGTGTTGTAAGCAAAATTTTCCTGGTCTACTATAATAAATACTACACACTGCACATACTATATATGTGACTACTCCATATGTGCACCTAATATATATCTATTTTAGCCCTATTGTGCATGCCTAACTAAAATAACATTAAGCCTGATGCCTGTTTGATGCGCCCTCAGGGAGAATGTGATCGAGAGTCAGCAGATGCAGATGGAGGAGCTGGAGAGATCAGCAGAGATGATGAGAGATCAGCTGAAGAGGAGAGACCGAGAGTTTGAGGAGTCGCTGCTGCAGGTCCGAGAACAGCAGGCCAGCGGACAGAGGTCATACTCTCTACTCTAAACACTCCCATTTACATTGAGGCATTTAGCAGATGCTTTTGTCCAAAGCAACTTACAAATGACTTTTATTTTAGATGTTAGTATCAGTATTAGTTTATTTAGGATATCTATAATTTATGATAGCTATCGTGAGTTGAGTGTTTTGCGTGTTTTGCGTGTTTGACGTGCAAATCATTTGAGTTGGTAAATTTGAACTAACCAATCAGGAGCTTGCTTATGTAGGGGCGTGATTATGTCGTAGTGCCTGTTGTTGGTGTCCCGAGGGGAAATCCTCCTGCCGACACAGACAACAGTTCATTGAACTGGGCTCGGCTCAGTCAGAAGCACCGCTGAAAGCTTCAGATTTGAGTTAACTGCGAATAGCGCAATTTATTTGCACGTTACGCGTTTGGTGTGAACACAGCATAAGTAAGTGTCTGATGCAAAACTGATCTGTTAAAATGCTGGAGAGATGAAAGAGTGTGTTTTCTACAGGTGGTTTGTCAAGCCCACTCACCTGTAAACGCTCACATTCACGCTCACCTGCTGTTCTGATGCTTAATGTGTTTTCTAGGTTGACCATAAAGGATAACGTGGAGATGATCAAACTACAGAAGTTGTTATCAGAGAAGGCAAACACACTCGCAGTGCTGGAGGGGAGATTTCTGCAGCAGCAAGAGGTACCCAGGGATGATTTAATGATGAAAATTAAAGGCTAAATCTGTTGGTCAAAACATATTTTTGTGCACTGAAATAAAACAAAAAAATAAAAACACAACAAATAAACAGTTAAAACAAACTAAAACTAACAATATTCACTGAAAAACAAACGGAAATGAATATAATAATATTAGTAATAAAAATAAATGTGGGTGTGTGTGTTTCAGTTTGTGTGTACGTGTGCCTGTTTGTGTGTGTGTCTGTGTGTGTGTGTGTCTGTGTGTGTGTGTGTGTGTGTCTGCTGCCCTCTGCTGAAGTTGAAGTAAAAAGCAGCTGCTGTGCTTGTGTCTTTCTGTTTGTGTGTCTGTGTGTGTTTATATGATAGCGCTTCACTTTTTCCACTTTTTTATGTTACAGCCTTATTCTCAAATGGATTAAATTCATTTATTTCCTCAACATTCTACACACAATCCACCATAACGACAATGTGAAAAAAGTTCTTGAAATTGTTGCAAATTTATAAAAAAAAAAATAAAAAAGCTGAAAAATCACATGTACATCAGTATTCACAGCCTTTGCTCAACACTTTGTTGATGCACCTTTGGCAGCAAGTACAGCCTCAAGTCTTGTTGAATATGATGCCACAAGCTTGGTACACCAGTCAAGAGCACTCTGAAGCAGGTCTTCATTCAGGATGTCTCTGTACATTGCTCCATTCATCTTTCCCTCTATCCTGACTCGTCTTCCAGTTCCTGCTGCTGAAAAACATCCTCACAGCATGATGCTGCCACCAATCATGCATCACTGTAGGGATGGTGTTAGCCTGGTGATGAGCGCTGCCTGGTTTTCTCCAAGCGTAACGCCTGGCGTTCACTCCAAAGAGTTCAATTTTAGTCTCATCAGACCAGAGAGTTTAGTTTCTTGTGGTCTGAGAGTCCTTCAGATGCCTCTTGGCAAATTCCAGGCGGGGAGTGTCTTCCGTCTGGCCACTCTACCATACAGGCCTGATTGGTGGATTGCTGCACAGATGGTTGTATTTCTGTAAGGTTCTCCTCTCTCCACAGAAGAACGCTGGATCTCAGACAGAGTGACCATCGGGTTATTGATCACCTTCCTGACTAAGACCCTTCTCCTCCGATCACTCAGCTTAGATGGCCGGCCAGCTCTAGGAAGACTCCTGGTGGTTCCAAACATCTTCCACTTACAGATGATGGAGGCCGCTGTGCTCACTGGAACTTTCAGAGCAGCAGAAATGTTTCTGTAAGCTTCCCCAGCCTTGTGCCTCGAGACAATCCTGTTTCGGAGGTCTACAGACAATTCCTTTGTCTTCATGTTTGGTTTGTGCTTTTACATGCACTGTCAACCCTGAGCCCTTATATAGACAGGTGTATGCCTTTTCAAATCATGTCCAATCACTGAATTGACCACAGGTGAACTCCAATGAAGCTGCTGAAACATCTCAAGAATGATCAGTGGAAATAGAATGAACCTGAGCTCGATTTAGAGCTTCACGCCAAAGGCTGTGAATACTGATGTACATGTAGTTTTGTCAGCTTTTTTATTATTAAATTAAATTTAAATGATATGAATACTTTCCTGATGCACTGTAAGTGTCTGTGTGGGTGTTTGCTGCCCTCTGCTGGAGTTGACGTGAGTTTCAGCTGCTGTGTTTGTATGGTTGCCGGCAGAGCATGAAGACTCTGAAGGCCAGTCATGATGCTGCGCTGCTGAAGGTGGAGAATGGGAACCGGCAGCTGAAGGAGGAGAGACTGAAGAGTTTACAGCTGGAGACTCAGATCACCAGCAGAGCCCTGGAGCACAGACACCTGCTGGAGGTACACACACACACACACACACAGAGTACACACAATTTAGCTGTAATAAATGAAAATGAGAAATGTACTTACTAGCTGAAATAAATAAACTATAATATTTATAAACTACAAACTTTTTATAACTACAATAATATAACTATATGATTCTAATAACTATTATAACTCTGGTCTGTTTTCAGTTACAAGAGAGAATCCAGGACTTGGAGAAAGAGAGAGACTTGCTCAAAGAAAACTGCGATAAACTAGTGAAAAGGTGAGGTGATAAAAGTATTCAATACTATTGATTCATTCGTTTCCCTTTGGCTTAGTCCCTTTATTCATTATTCATCAGGGGTCGCCACAGCGGAATGAACCGCCAACTAATCCAACATATGCTTTACGCAGCAGATGCCCTTCCAGCTACAACACCTATACACTCTCATATTCACACACACACACACACACACACACACACACTCATACACTATGGCCAATTTAGCTCATCAATTCCCCTATAGCGCATGTGTTTAGACTGGGGGAAACCGGAGCACCCGGAGGAGAACATGCAAACTCCACACAGAGAACATGCAAACTCCACACAGAAACGCCAACTGACCCAGCTGGGACTTGAAACAGCGACCTTCCTGCTGTGAGGCGACAGTGCTAACCACTAAGCCACCGTGTTGCCCCTGTTCAATACTAATAAAGGTGTATAAACTAAAGCACCCAAACATGCAGATTCCTGCTGGGATGATGGGATTCCTGTTAAATGTTCCACAGCCTATCTAAACAGTTCTCATGCATGTGTGAATGTAGTCCCCAGTCGATTTGAAGACGACAGCGTGAGTGTGTGTGCTTGGACGGGAGGTGAGGTGTTGATAGATACTGGTGATCGAGTTATCAACGCAGCCGGATTACAATTGGACTACAGTCACCCTGTGGATTGAAGCTAATAAGTTTCTTACACGGAGCGATTGTTTCGCTTCTCAAGATCTCGTAATAAAAATGCGCTAATAATATTGACCATCAAATGGTTTAAAATATTCAAAACTGCTTTTATTGTAGCCGGAAAAAAAACAAATAAGAAGAAAAAATATTGGAGGAAATACTGCGAAAAATGAATCTGTTTAACATCAGTTGTAAAATATCTGAAAAAGAAAGAACAATTCACAGGAGGGTAAATAATTCTGACTTTAACTCTACAATCAGACTTTGCCCTGTCTCTCTAAAATACTAGAGAAGCTGGTCAATAAGCAGCTCATTGATTATTTGGAGACACATAATGTTCTTAATCAGGTTCAGTCTGGTTTTAGATCTGGTCATAGTTGTGTAACCGCTACACTTAAGGTCCTTAATGATATTATATGTGCTGTTGACAATAAGGATTGTGTCGCTGCATTTGTTGATCTGGCAAAAGCTTTTGACTCTGTGGACCACGAAATTCTACTGGATAGGCTAAGATAATATTGGACTATCTGAGAGCTGTATGGTCTGGTTCAGGAACTACTGTTCTGGTCAATTACAATCAGTAAGGGTGGAGGGGCTTCTGTCAGATCCCCTGCTGCTTCAGAAAGGGGTCCCACAAGGCAGCATATTGGGGCCTACACTTTTTTAACATCTATGTTAATGATATTGCTTCTGCTGCAGGTGATTCTTAAATTCATCTATACGCTGATGATACCATCGTTTATACGACTAGTTCCTCTTTGACTACAGCACTCTCTTCACTGCAAGCCAGTTTTTTAAGCATCCAACATGCTTTTACCAATCTTCATTTAGTTTTAAATACTAATAAAACAAAATGCATGGTTTTTAATAGAAATTTATCACATGTTGAGTTTCCTCCTACAATTTTTTCATTGGACATTACTGAGATTGATTATGTTGACTGCTACAAATATCTCTGTATCTGGTTAGATGGGAAACTGATGTTTGAAACTCACATAAATGAACTGCTCAAAAAGGTTAAAGCCCGGATTGGTTTTCTTTACAGAAACAAATCTTCCTTTACGCACTCTTCAAAGCAGCATTTGGTCAAGTTAACAGTTTTACCAATTTTGGATTATGGGGATTTAATTTACAGATCGGCTTCAAAAACTCCCCTTCACAAACTGGATGTTATTTATCATGCAGCAATTGCTTTTGTTACTGGTGCACCATTTAATACTCATCACTGTCAACTGTATACTGAATTGGCCTTCTCTGCAATCACGTCGACAAATTCATTGGTTTCTGTTCAATTACAAAACTCTTATTGGAAAAACTATATTTACAGTCACTTCTTAACATTCAGGAAACACTTCGCAATCTGAGCTCTAGTAGTTTTATTAACCTTTGCATACCCAAAGTTCGCACTTCATTTGGTCGCTACTCTTTTCAGTTTTCTGCTGCTGATGCTTGGAATCATCTGCAGCAGACGTTAAAGCTCAGCACTTTCATTCCACTATCATCTTTTAAAAGTTCAATCCAGTCAATAGTACAAGATCGCTGTGCTTGTTTTTAGTTTTTCCTTGGTTTTATATGTTATTATCTGCATTTTGTGAAATTGTTATTGTATTGTGTCCTTGCCTCTTGGCCAGGTCGTCATTGTAAATGAGAACTGATTCTCAATTGACTTACCTGGTTAAATAAAGGTCATTACTATAGTCACTATAGTTAAATAAAGGTTATTACTATAGTCAACCAAATAAGGTTCAATTTCTTTCACGGAGCGATTGTTTTACTTCACAAGACCTCAGTGTGTCATCAGAAGCCATGGTTATAGATTTGCACTCGTTTGCATGTGTTAATTTTGAATCTAAAAACCTGTCACCATTCACTGCCATTATAAGAATCACTAAGGGCCACAGATTCAACACTAAATCTTCTTTAATGTTCTACTGAATAGAAAAGTCACCTACATCTTGGATGAACTGTGGGTGAGTAAATGCTCATTTTTGCGTGAACTACACCTTTAACACTGTTTGTGAATGGGGCCTTGTGTTGTTTGTTTACTGCAGAATCACTGTTATTATTGCTTATGCCTTTCATTGCGATCATTATTGTGTAGTGCTTTGCTCTGACTGTAGTGTTTGTGTGTCGCACCAGTGCGTTTGATGTGAGTCAGGAGCAGAAATGGAGAAGCAGAGAACAGCAGCTCAAACTACAGGTCGCTCAGCTGGAGACGGCATTAAAGTCTGACCTCGCTGATAAAAACCAGATTCTGGATAAGATCAAGGCCGAGAGAGGTAAACCCAACACACAACCGCAGGTGCTGTTAATCCGATGCTGTGTTTCACGCACTGATGTCTGATTTTTCACGCAAGATGTAAATGAAAACCTGACGCAAGAAAACAAGCAACTTCAGCTGCGCTACCTCGAGCAGAAACAGCAACTGGAGGAAATTAAAGATCGCATGAAGTTCTACACCAAGGTGAGGTGTAATATTTATCACAGCGTGGGGGAATAATTCTTCCAGAAAAGAAACAAAACAAAACAATGTGGAAGTTTCGCACTGATGCCTGAATTGTGATTTTGCTCTCTGAAGGAAAGTGAAATCGATGCGGCTGAACTCAGCGAAGCCCTGATGCTTATCAAGGTACATACTGGATCTGCAAAACTATTTACAAATGATTTATAATTATTATCTAATTACATTTACTTATTTTATGGTGAGATTTTAGTTCCACTTTATATTAAGTTGCTAAGGGATGGATTAACAGTGTAATTATGAAAGTAGTTATAAAAATCCATTCATTCATTTTCCTTCGGCTTAGTCCCATATTTATCAGGGGTTGCCACAACGGAATGAATCGCCAACTATACCAGCATATGTTTCACACAGCGGATACCCTTCCAGCTGCAACCCAGTACTGGGAAACATCCATACACTCTTACATTCACACACACACACTCATACACTAGCACTGAAAATCTTATTTAAAATAGAAATTAGCTCAATTTATGAATATTAATGATTGAAAATAACAAGTTTCAGAAATAACTTATAGTTAATTTAACAAAATAAGTATAACAATGACTTCGCTTGCTTGTCTGAGCGTACTCTGTAATTATTTATTTATTTAGAAAGGGAATTATAACTTCTTGTGAAGTAGATAAATAGTTAATAAGCTTGTAGCAAGGGCCTATCATTAAAGTGACCTTTTCTGTGAGGCAAAACAAAGACAATCCATCGGTTATATAACAAAGAAATGTACAAAACATCACAACAAAAACAGAGAAAAGAAAGAAAGTGAGGAAATATAAGAATTTAGATAAAAGAATGGCAAATCTAACTCAGTTCCACACAACTATTAACCACCAAAACTATAAAAACATCTTTTTGATGAAGGGGCACAGCATAACCCACGACTAAATACCTGAATTTAGCGGGTCTGTCTCTCTCTTGTTGTGCGAGTTTCTCTGATGCTTGGATGATGACGTCTTTTAAGAAGTTCTTTCATTGGCATGGAGTTTGCGAGTCAGATCGGAGGATACGCGAGACGCAAACTTTAAACTGAGTTTAATTTGCCAGAAAATAAGAAACGTGGACTCAATCATGTAGTTACAGAAACGCGGTCTGCCCCTTTAGTGTCAGGGACACTTCTGCGGAGACCTTCTACCGAGTCCTTTCTGCAGAGGTTTGAGGGGTGTAACAGGTATTTAAAGGCATTGGTCAGGTAACTCCCAGTCTCTCCTGACTGGCCAATGGCGTGAGAGGAAAAGTCGAGCGGGAAACTGTCCTAGATCATGAGTTGTAGAGTTATGTATGGAGAAGAATCAGGTCTCCAGGTCTGGAGAGCTCCCCTTAGTAAAGAAGGAAAGGGAGGAGATAGGGTGGAAGAGGGGATTCTTCCAAAGCGAAGATATGGCAGTAGGGTGAAATCGGTCTATTTATAGTAGGCTTGGATCAATCTGATTGGATTTTTGCTGATTACAGATGAGAGACCAGCCGTGATCAATCATATCACATGCTTCTCTCGAAATTTGTTTAAAAACTTCACCTAGTTCATCCAGTTCCCCTATAGCACATGTGTTTTTACTGTGGGGAAAATTGAAGCACCCAGGAGAAACCCACACCAACACTGGGAGAACATGCAAACTCCACACAGAAACGCCAACTGACCCAGCTGGGACTTGAAACGGCAACGTTCTTGCTGTGAGGCCACAGTGCTAATCACTGAGCCACAGTGCCACCATTATAGAAATTAATTATAGATTTAATAACATGCTGATATTTTTATATATGAGTACAATGTAAAAATATATGTACCAAATTATTAATTAGATTTTTAGTACATGGCAGCTAAGCTAAGTTTAGCATTTGTAATGATCTTTTAGGTTCGTCGGAGTCAGAAGAGTGGAGAGCTTGGATTCCTAGAGAAGGTGGAGGAAGATGTGAAGGTGGATGTGGAGCGATCTTTGAGGGAACTGCAGGCCACTCATGCGGAGATGGTTCAAGAGCTGGAGAAGACCAGGAACATGCTCATCATTCAGCACAAGATCAATAAAGACTACCAGGTTTGATCAACCCTCACACTGATACCCTAATAGACCTTAGACAATCATCTGACTGTCACTCTATTATACAGATGTCAACACAAAATCAATATTGACCCACTTCATTATCACACAATGGTTCTCGGGGAAATAATATAAAATATGCACTTGAGGATTAAACTGACCTTCAGGCTCTGTAACTAATTACCATTCATCTCCCAAATTAGACTCAAAAGTTTGAGATAATTGAAGATGATTGAACTGAACAAAATTGAATGTCCATTTTAAACAATTTAGTCAACTATCTCTGGAAAATACACTTCATTATGGAGCAGTGTTGTAATATACATCTTGGAGATCTTATTTTAAGGGTCTTCTTGTTATGGATTCTAGAGCATTTGATTCAAACATAATTCACAGTTCTCTTTTCTGGCTTCATTCTTGATTCAATCTTGACCCTTCGCTAGTCTCTGTCGTGACTTGGACTTCAACATCTTCAGGTCTCAGTCTTGACTCAGTTTTTTTTTTTGACACTTTTCAGTTTTCTTGTCCCTCTTTTGGACTTAACTTAGACTTAACCCTCTTCTGTCTTGTTATTGACAGAGACGTGGCTTTCTTCTGGTCTTAACCTATACTTGATCCTGTTTTGTTCTTAGGTTTTGACTTAGACATGACATCACTTGTGGTCTTTGTCTTGACTTAAGCAGGTCGCACACCGGATGCGCCGCTTGGCGCCGCAACATGGCACACACATGACAGTTGAAAATATTGCATACCAGACAAGCATATTTGCATGTTAAGTTTTAATGAAAGTCTTCAGATGGCGCTCTGTGGCGCGGCAGAAATATGAACAGTGTCCTGAGTTGTGGCTGGGCGCCACAGACTGCTGCCAACTTGCGGTGCCGGTGTGTGTACCCTGATAGAAATCTATGTTTAGAATTCAGAAATGCATGGTGCTGCTTTGCGGTGCTTCTGGTGTGCGACCCCCTTTAGAGTTGACCCTCTTCTGATATTAACTTCGACTAGACCCTCTTCTTTTTTGGTATTGAGGGAAACATGGCTTTATTCTGAATTTGACTTCTTAATCCTTTTCTGGTCTTGGTCTTGACTCAAAATCATAATTTTTGGCTCTTCTTTATCTAGATTCATTCCTCTACTAGTCTCTGTTTTGACTGTGGTGCAGTTCTCTTCAGAAATGTTTTGACTCAGGCTTGACCCTGTGCAGGTCTTTGCCTTAACCAAGATTTAACCTTCTTGTCTCAGTTTTGCCTAAGTTTTGTCCATTTTGTACCTCACCTATTTCTGTTCTGTATCTTGACTCTTTTATATCTGTATTGACTCTGACATGACTCTCTTGTGACCTCTGCCTTGGCTCAGACATTACCTACTTTGGTCTCTATATTGACTTAGACCCAACCTGCTCAAATATAAGCCTGGATTTGCCATTAAATAGTCTCGCCTTAACTGCAATTCTGTTATCAGAGTAAATGGTTACAAAATGTATTTCACGTTATCTTTAATGATTTGTTTGGACACACATGGATGTATTTATATGTCTTTATTGTAGGCTGAAGTTGAAGCAGTTAATCGTATGATGGATGATCTGAAACTGGAGTATGATTTAAAGTCAGAAAAGTTGGCTCAGCTTCTGGATATGAGAGCTGCCAAGATAAGAAAACTTGAAGGTTTAGTTGCATCCAATACTTGATCTTCAGATTCCCAATGTTGCCCCAGTTAACAGTTGTGTTTAGTAAAATCAATTCTTCCTGTTTCCCTCCAGCCCAGCTGAAAGACATTGCATACGGAACCAAGACCCATGTTTTCAGGCCAGATGAAACCAGTGATGATGTTACAGATGAGTTTGAAGGAACCGTCCAATTGGCCCGAGGCGAGAACCTTCTGGAAATCCACTTAGGGAAAGCACAGTTTTCACCTGAGGCTGTAGAAAGTTTAAAGGACAAAGACCCATCCACCTTCTGCACATATGCCTTCTATGACTTTGAGCTTCAGTCCACGCCTGTGGTTCATGGTGGACGTCCAGACTACAGCTTCTCGTCTCAGTATCTTGTGAGAGTGGATGATCTCTTCTTAAATTATCTTCACACCAGCACTGTTACGGTGGAGATTCAGCTTGCCGAGGGATTGAGTTTCTGCACCGTGGCCGCTGGTCAGATTCGGTTAAATCAACTTTTGGAGCGAGATGGCAAGGTGTTTAGCACCATTCAGTTAGTTGGTGAGTCTTTGCATGTCTACTAACATTGCATTAAAGAATGTGTTACTTTGTAAGTTCTTTGGGCAACCAATAATGGTTGTTCTATGGCAAGGATGCTCAAACCTGTTTCTGGAGGTGAACTGTTCTGCAGATTTTAGCTCTGGTCTTTATTAGATACAGAACCAAACTGACTAATTAAACTCTGCAGACTCACAGTACAAACTTCTTGCCCATTGTGTTGAGTAAGTGCACATTGGCTCTATAGGATTAGATTCCATATTATGGCAGTGCAATCACAGTCCCCACCCCTCTGCACATTTTGTAGTCTCTCTTAAGCCTTGTTCAGATTACACAATTCTTTGCCTGATTTTGGCATAATTTGCTTGACGTGAGGTGTTGAGAGGATTCATAAATGACAACTGGGCATCGGCTAGTAAGTAAAATTTTTTGTAGTGCACCATAGTGCACAACAATCAATGCCATGTCTGTGATGCTTCACAAAATCATTGCAGAAAGTCTAGCATGTTTAATTTTTTCTCCTGTCGTCCACGAGGAGTTTGTCACATATGTGTAACACTGAGCAATTGAGGAACTGGAATCTTCTCCATTGTAACCTGTTGTTTAAAATGTCTAGGAGAGCTATAAAACAATCATAAATACGCTTCTATTTGTTTGCAGGTGTTGCAGATGAGATCCAAGTGTTTGGTACTCTTGAATACTGGCTCAAACTGAAGGTTCCTATGGATCAAGCCATTCGTCTTTACAAGGAGAGAGTTAAAGCACTTAGTTTCCTCAACACAAGCCTGAGAGATAGCAAGGTATTGTACTCCATCTAGGGAATGATTCCTACTTCAAGACATGCCAAAATGACTTGCTTCTTTTGCTTTTTTTCAGGCTTTATCAGTTCCTGCTCCTAGTTCCTCATCCCTGAAAAATGGTGATCTAAATGAACTGAGCATCAGCATACACTCCTGCTGTAACCTCAAACCCAAAGGTCCTCACACCCAACCCAGTCCCTACATCATTTACAAACTCTATGACTTTCCTGACCACGATACGCCAATAATACCCTGCACTACAGAGCCTCAGTTTGAGGATCACATGGTCTTCCCGATGGCCATGAACTCCAACCTTGATGCCTTTCTGAGATCAGAGGCTCTGGTGGTTTATGTGTTTGATGATTTAGATGTTGAGAACCAGCTGTATTTGGGGAAGGCCAGAATACCACTCGTCTCGCTGGCACAAGATAAAACCATCACCGGTGAGGACAAACACTGTGTTGCAATGACATAATTTTACAGAGTTTGGTTGATTTTATAGTTAAAAACTAGGCAGACTAGGCTAGTTTTAACAGCAGATGGCGCTCTAGGCTAGTTTTAACAGCAGATGGCGCTCTAGGCTAGTTTTAACAGCAGATGGCGCTCTAGGCTTGTTTTTAA
>CAIGQZ010032523.1:2125589-2146559 GCA_903798205.1 Danio tinwini
TTCCTTCCTTTGTTTGTTTCTTCGTTTGTTCCTTTCTTCATTCCTTCATTGTTCCTTCGTTAGTTCGTTCATTCGTTCCTTCATTTGTTCCTTCCTTCATTGCTTCGTTTGTTCCTTCCTTTCTTCGTTCCTGCCTTCCTTCGTTTGTTCTTTCATTCGTTCCTTCCTTCCTTTCTTCATTTGTTCCTTCTTTCTTTTGTTCGTTCCTTCCTTCTTTCCTTAGTTCGTTTGTTCCTTCCTTCATTCCTTGGTTTGTTCCTTCCTTTGTTTGTTTGTTTGATCCTTTGTTCATTCCTTCGTTTGTTCCTTCTTTAGTTTGTTCCTCCCTTTCTTCCTTCCTTAGTTCTTTTGTTCGTTCCTTCATTCGTTCCTTCCTTCCTTTGTTCTTTCGTTTGTTCCTTCGTTGGTTCCTTCCTTTGTTCATTCTTTCATTTGTTAGTTCCTTTATTTTTTCCTAACTTCCTTCGTTTGTTCCTTCCTTCCTTTGTTCGTTCCTTTGTTGATTCCTTTGTTCACTCCTTCGTTGTTTCGTTTTTTCCTTTGTTTGTTCCTTTATTCGTTTCCTTGTTCATTCATTCGTCAGTCCGTTCCTTCATTCCTTCCTTTGTTCTTTTGTTCGTTCCTTCCTTCCTTCATTGCTTCCCTCCTTTGTTTGTTCCTTCATTTGTTCCTTCATTTCTTCGTTTGTTTCTTCGTTTGTTCCTTTGTTTGTTCCTTCGTTGGTTCCTTCATTTGTTCCTTCTTACCTTTGTTCCTTCCTACCTTCGGTTATTCATTCGTTCGTTTCTTAGTTCGTTCCTTTGTTGTTCCTTCCTTCTTTCCTTCGTTTCTCCCTTCCTTTGTTCCTTCCTTCCTTCCATTGTTTACTTGCTTGTTCGTTCCTTTCTTCCTTCCTTCATTTGTTCCTTCTTTTGTTCTTCCCTTCATTCATTTGCTCATTCATTTGTTCTTTTGTTCCTTCCTTCATTTATTCATTCATTTATTTTTTCCTTCCTTCATTAGTTTGTTCAGTCCTTCCTTGAATCTTTTTCATTTAGTCCTTCCTTCCTTCATTAGTTCAGTTCTTCCTTTAATAAAAGGAATCAGTTCTTAGAAATGACTTATTAAAACTATTATGATTAGAAATGTGCTGAAAAAAATTCCCTTAAACAGAAACATACAGGGAGGCTCATAAATCAGACTTCAGCTGTAGTTCGTCCGATGCTGGGATGCTTTCTGTCAGATGTAGAAAGTGATGGCAGTCCCTGAAGATTCTGATTGATTCTCCGCATGTCAGCTGCTGTGCGGTTTAATGTCAGTTCTGGAAAGGTCATGTACTGCTTTGCTCCCACAGCCGTCCGAGTGCATTCGTGTGGAGATTGTTTCTCTAAGTCTGAAGCCAGGCTCCAAGGTGGCGGAAGACAGTCGAATTGTCCGCTTGTTTGTGGAGTACGCTTTTCTGGGCCTACAGTCTGTCGAGACCCCGCTGTCACTAAAGAAACCTCTGCCAGGGTGCAGCGTCTCCTACAACTTCAGCAACGGTGAGTTCATGTTCATGCTCATTCATTTGCCTTCAGTTCAGACTCTATTTCAGAGGTCACCACAGTGGAATAATCCACCAACTATTCCAGCATATGTTTTACACAGCGGATGCCCTTCCAGCTGCAACCCAGTACGGGGAAACACCCATTTGTGTTCCCTGCTGTAAACTGTTTTAAACTTCTGCCCAACTCAATAACTTGGGACTCTTATACCTTTAGAATTGAAAAATCCAAAGTGATGCAATCATAGCCATTTCCAGTCATACTGACAGCGCACCATTTGTACTATTATTTTAAGACTCCTACAAAATGCAATTTGCAATAGATATTGACAAACATAATGAACAAATGTTTTGATATTTCAAAGAGCCACAGATTAATTTATATCTTTTTAAATAGTTTTTCAGTCTCAATCCTGCAAAATTCTGATAAACTCCTGCTCAAATTTCGCCTCCTTTTCCCACCAAAACCCCACAAGCAGACATCTACACAGAGTTTCCAGTCCCGCTCCTGCAAGATACAGTCTATTTATTTCAATTTCCACACACACCCAACCTGGTTACATTCATCCCAGACGGCAAAGTGAAGGTGCTTTAGTTTACTGCTTTGTGTAAGTGAGAAACACAGACAATGCTCAACCCTGCACATCCACACCATTTATTATTGTTACCTGCCTCACAAATAAGATTATTTACCTTATTCTGTACATTAGACCTTATAAAACAGGGATTCAGCTGCTCAGTGCTGTTTGACCAAGTGTCTAAACTAAACAGTGTGTTTTTTTGTTCTGACAGTGATCCATGTGGATATGGAGAATAATCAGGCCAGAAGACAAACTCTAAGAGCGGTGCTGGAAGGCCGGAACAGACAACTAGAGCAGTGAGAATCTTTATGATCTCTTTAATAACCTAAAGGAAATATTTCCATTATTAAAAACTATTTATCCAATGGAAATGTTTGATGGATGTTTAAATGTGTTTTTGACTCTTCTAAAGCATGAAAAATACCTGATGTCTAGCAGATATTTAAGAATCATACTAAGTGAACATACTTGGTCGTCTGAAAAACGATGCTAAATTCAGTAATTCTGCTTTGAGAATGTGCATCACCTGCAGGAATGTCTGTGTTTGTTTTGATCTCTGTAGCTCCGCCCACTGCCAGTTTGTTTAATTATATTTCAGCACCATGGGTTGCCAGTTGTTGGAAAACAGCATATTTTATTTCACTCCTAAAGGCTGACTCAATATATGTATGCAGCCGCAGCTGAAAATAGCAGCAGTAGCATATAACAGTTATATCAAATAACAGTAGCAGCCAGTATGCTAAAATTGACCGTAGTGTATGAGTGTGGACGTTTCCCAGTGATGGGTTGCAGCTGAAAGGGCATCCGCTGCATAAAACATATGCTGGATACGTTGGCGGTTCATTCCACTGTGGCGACCCCAGATTAATTAAAGGACTAAAGGCTGATTTATAATTCTGCGTCAAGCGCACGTGTATGCTACAGCGCAGTCTACGCATGGAGGCGGCGTTGATGCGCACGTCTCAAAAAATGTAACGCGTAGCGCAAGCTCTGTGATTGGTCGGCTTGGTAGCGTTTACAAGTGTGGAGTCGCGGGAAGGAGCTCTGGATGGAGACTGTTGTTTTGTGTTTACCTCATGATTAAAGTTGTTGCACATCTGCGGGTTCCCGCCTCAAAATGAGCGAATTTGAGCCACTTGTACATTAAGGAAGTGTTCAGCAAAAACAAACACCAGCGAAGAAACTCAACACAGAGAAACATAAACACCTACTGCCAGCTAGTGTTTCAGAAGTGTATTGCAGAGCAACAGAAACAGCACGCAGAAGTATAAATGCACGGCTACGCGCGAGGCTTGTGCCGTGGGTCATGCCGATCACTTGATGCAGAAGTATAAACCAGCCAAAAAGAAAATGAATGAATGACAGAAATTGATTGCCATTGACATTCATACTATCCATTTTCCTACTGTGGATGTCAGTGAGTATTAGTTTGCAACATTCTTTAAAACATCTTCTGTTGTGTTCAACAGTAAATAAAAAAACTCTTACAAGGTTTAGAACCAGCTGAGGGTGAGGTAATGTTCATTTTTGGGTGAACTGTCCCTTTATAGTCTGCATGAACCTGAAGCTGTGACCATTTTGGAAGTGGTGTTAGAGAGGCCAGCAGGGGGTGCTCAACCTGTGGTCTGTGTGAGTCCTAATGCCCCAGTAAAAGTGAAGGGGACACTACACTGTCAGTGAGCGTCGTCTTTCGGATGAGATGTTAAACTGAGGTCCTGACTCTCTGTGGTCATTAAAAATCCCATGGCACTTCTCATAAGGAGTAGGGGTGTAACCCAGGTGTCCTGGCCAAAGTCCCTCAATCGGCACTTACCCATCAAAGCCTCCTAATCATTCCCATCTACTGAATTGGCTCTATCACTGTCTCTTCACTCCACCAATAGCTGGTGTGTGGAGAGCGCACTGGCGATGTTGTCCTGTGGCTGCCGTCGCATCATCCAAGTGGATGCTGCTCACTGGTGGTGCTGTGGAGAGACCCCCCTCATGATTGTGAAGCGCTTTGGGTGTATGGCCATACACAATAAATGCTCTATATAAATACTCATTACATCACATTACATATTTTTTCCCTTTTGTGGCGCAGTTCCTAGAGAAACAGAATATTAAATGAGGTAACAGTGGGCGTGGCTTGTTTTTTATACTGCGAGCTGATTGGATCTAGTAAAGTGGGTGTTTCATTCAGAAGATGGGGAAAAGGGTTTGGGTAGAGTTATTACAACCTAACAGACTCCTCCTCCTCCTATCCATTTCTGTTTGTTTTTATAGTGCTGACAGCTGAAGGGGCGTGGTTAAGTGTGCTAGCCACGCCCAATACCTCAGGCAGACTTAATCTGAGAATTTAACTGAAAACAAACAGGAAGTGCATTTTCAGATTTCAATTAACAAGAGCAAACTATTTTTTGCTTCTTAATGAAAGTGCAGATTAATTGTTCAGTACAAAACTAGCGATGGGAGCTAACAAAATCAGTATGGCTAGTTTTGATTTCATGTGTACTTTAGGAGTGTGCTTTACATCTCCAATGATGAGCGTCTGCTTGATTGACAGTATAAAGTTCACGGTGGTGAGTGACCCTCCTGAGGAGGCGGAGCAAGAGGAGGAGTGTGATGATGTGGGCGTGGCCTTCCTGCGGCTCCTCGACATCATGGACAGACGCAGAGACATGAAGGACGTCAGTGTGAACAGTGAGTGTGCACAAACAGACATCAAAATGGTTCAGCTTTTAACATTTAATGTTGTTTGTGACCCCGGACCACAAAATCACTCATAAGTGTCAACTGAGGTTTATGCATTATATGAAAGCTGAATAAAGATGTGTACTCTGATGTGTACTTAGGTAGGATAGGTCAATATATGGCAGAGACACAACTATTTGACAGTGGAATCTTATGGTTCATTCATTCATTTTCCTTCGGCTTAGTCCCTTTATTCATCAGGGGGTCACCACAGCAGAATGAACCGCCAACTATTCCAGCATATGTTACACAGCAGATGCCCATGCAACTGCATCCCAGTACTGGGAAACACCCATACACTCTCATATTCACACACACACACTCATACACTACATCCAATCTAGTTCATCAATTCCCCTATAGCGCATGTGTTTGGACTGTGGGGGAAACCGGAGCACCCGGAGGAAACCCACACCAACACGGGGAGAACATGCAAACTCTGGGCCAGCCGGGACTCGAACCAGTGACCTTCTTGATGTGAAGTGACAGTGTTAACCACTGAGCCACCATGCCGCCCTCTGACGGTTAAAAAAATCTAAATAACGAGAAAATCCTGTCCAAATAAAGCTCTTTCCAATGCAGAAATTAAATTTTGATTTATTTACAGTAGTAAATTTGCTAAATGTCTTCATTAAACACAATTTTTTACTTAATATTTTTAATAATAAATGGAAAAAATCTATCAATTTGATTCATAACAGTATGCTGGTATAACAGTTTTGTGCTCCAGGGTCACAAATTTTTGTTTATTTCAAGGAGACCTGTTGTTCCCCTTTTTACAAGATGTAAAATAAGTCTCTAGAGTGTGTGTGTGTGTGTGTGTGTGTTTGTGTGAACTTTCAGCTCAAAATATCACACAAATAATGTTTTCTAACTCTCTGAAACTGACCCTTTTAGACTTTGCTCCTAATTGTGGAGATTTGGTGACTGTCGCTTTAAATTCGAATGAGATTTTTAAAAGAGCGCAGAGCTGCAAACGCCTGTGTGTCAGTCTAGTGGTAAATATTAGTTTGTCGGCTTTAACTGCAGTTCAGCACTTTCACTTTTATTCAGGAACATTTCCTGCATGCCCCCCGTGACAAACGAGATATTGGATGTGAGGAACTGCTGGAGAGTGGAGTTTTAATGTAATGTTTGATACCACACAGCGTATAAGGGAAAAAAATTCTGTATTTCTCTGTAACTTAGATGCACTCAGTAGGTAGCGTCAGAAAGCTGTGTGTGTATAGTCCAGGGATGGGCAAACTCAGTCCTGGAGGGCCGGTGTCCTGCACAGTTTTGCTCCAACTCTAATCAAACACACCTGAACATGCTAATCAGTGTCTTCAAGATCACTAGAAATCTATAAGCAGGTGTGTTTGATTAGAGTTGGAGCTAAACTGTGCAGGACACCGGCCTGTCTTTAAACACTGAAAGAGCACTGCTGATGATACAAACTAACTTTGCCTCTGAATAAACATAAACAAAGACAGCTGATCACACACACTTACCAAATCTATAGAGACAGGACAATCAACACAAACTGGAGCCGTGTCTTATTTAAAAGGAGACGAGCGCCAATCCAGATTTCATCATTTTCAGATGTGAAAATCTGTCGAGTAAAACATGTTCCTTACAAATGTATTTCTGTCGCATGTTAGCAGACCATTGTAATCCACAGGTGAGTTCTGCTGTGCTCTCATAGCGAGAAATTAAAAACAAAACCTTCATTGCAGCACATTTATAAACACAACACTGATGACCCATATCTCAGAATAATTCTTCCACTTGTTTTAATTACGGATGGCAACACAGCGTGGCATCTCTCTGCCGTCTGAACACTATAACAGGTAAGAACAGTCTTCAAAGCTATCATGCATATTAATGAAGTTGCACCTCATTCACAATAGAGCGCGCTGATTGAACCAAGTCTATCTAATGAATTAATGCTGAAAGCTCAAAGCTGTCACATTGCACCGCACGTTACAGACATCCAGTCTCCATGCTGGAGTTTACACAAGGATCTCATGACTGTGATGTAGCTTCTAAATTTATTTTCAAACCCAAAGAACGAATTTGCTTGAAATAACGCAAAAAACAACCAATTTATGTGTTCTAATAGTGTGTTTAGCAGCGTGGGACACTTATATGACTGTCAACAGCTCCTGACCCTTTAAAGGCACAGGCAACAAAAACAGCTGCATAGCGTACAGAGCAAAAAAAATTCCAACATTCTGAAAGGTATAACAAATAATCTGATGGGTGTTTGAGCTGAAACTTTGCAGACACATTCTGGAGACACATAAGACTTATCTTATATCTTGAAAAAGGCGTAAAATAGGTGCCCTTTAATGCATATAATATTCCTAATGCCGAGTTCAGACTGCATGATTTTAACCCCGATTTTGACTCGCCGACAGGTTTTGAGAAATCGCCAACAAATGGTTGAAATCACAGGCAAATCGGTGCTCGTGCACGCGAGTGACAATCACACAGTGTGAACTATCAGCGACCTGATCTGAAAGAATCATAGATGAGTCGCAGATGCCCGTGAGATATTTGGCGTGCTAAATAATTGGAGCTGTCGGCGATTCAAATCATGCCGTGTGAAATTAGTTTTGTCTGAAAATAACATCGGCGATCACCTACAGCCAATCAGAGAGCAGCATCCACTAGTCTGGGCACCTGCAGGCCAGCAGGAGGCTGGTGGAGAAGTTAAAACCGCTCATTTTGAGTTTATTTGGATCAAAGAAATGGAGGAAAAACTAGTGTAAATTTGGCAGGAGCACTGTGTCTGTTTGACGTGTCATCTGACACACAAACGGCTCAAAATAAAAAAAAGTTGAGCAGAAATGACTAATTCCCTTCAAACCCAGGAAAATATATACATTTTCTACCGCATTAAAAGCTTCTTTCTCATCATGTAGTTAATATCAAAAAAATATACAACGTGTTTTTGGTCGTGAGACGTAGTTTGGACAAAGTTGTGGGCGATTCTTCCTATTTTAAAGTCATACAGTGTGAAACCCCCTGTCGTTGATCCACCTTGCAGTGTAAACAAAGCAGCGACGAAATGCTAGCCCAGATAGTCATGCAGTGTGAAAACATCTGTGACACGACTACTTCATCATGCAGTCTGAACTCGGCATTAAAGAGCATCCATTATGTGTGTTAAGTGTATTTTCTGTGTTTGTTTTCTGTGTAGTTGTGGACGTTCAGGACAGCAGCGCCGTCATTGGTCATCTCGTGGTGACCGTCGAAGCTCTGGAGGCTTTAATGTCCATCATGAAGGATCCAGAGCGCGACCGTCCACTAACCTCCCTAGCTTAACTCCCCCTGCATTAGCACTCCCCCGTCAGCAATATTAAACACTCCTTCAGTGATTTTTGGCTGTTAATTAGATTTAGCAAAACAGAGCGGCGTGTGGAAGCGCTACAGACGACATATGGGAACAAAACAGAGCTTTATGTAAACCTCTTTGAAGGCTGATGGTGTGAAATCGGATCCTAATGTTTCTCTTTATGGCCTCTGGTGTTGCGTTTGATGGAGCGCCGATGTTTAGACCTTTAATAACTGCTTAATGAAAAGGCTGTTAAGGCTCATTAGGCCGCGGCGTGGCGGGCGGCGGTATTTTATTGAAGGTGCGAAATGAAATCTAACTGGATTTAATAGGATTAAATCAAGCTCTTTAAAATGCTAATGCCCATTTCCACGCATATCGGGCTGTGGTGTCGCGCACACACATACACACACAAATACACACACACATACATATAAACATAAACACACACACACACACATATATATATATACAGATATACACTCACACACATAAACAGACATATACACACGTACACATAAACATACACACACATAAACAGATATACACACACACGCACATATACATACATGCACATACACATATATACACACACCTACACATATATACATGCACATATATACACATACACGCCACACACACACACATATACACATATGTACACGCACACACACACATATACACATATATATCACACACACACACACACACACACACATATACACGCACATATATACACATACACGGCGCACACACATACACACACACACACGTACGTAAACGTATATACATGCACATACACTTATATACATGCACATATATACACGTACAAGCATAAACACACACATATACACATATATACATGCACATATACAAACACACACACACTTGTTGAGGTGTGAGTGTTACTGCTGTCTGTCCTCTGTTAATTCTCTACAGGTCTGTATAATGTTAAACGATTCAGAGGATTTAGTCTCTGTTGTATAGATATAGATTTTGAACATACTGTAAAGCTTTCCAGACCCTCATATAAACTGATATTTATGAATCTTTTATATTTCTGAACGTTCAAGAATGTTAAATGGTTGTTGGTGAGTGTAAAATAATGATCTTAAAGATTTTCAATGCTAGTTTGTTTTGGCTCTTAAAATGGACATTACTTCAATTCAAGAATCTGGGATTTGACTTTTATAATGTGACTTGTTTGTAAAAAATAGGACATTTACTGAGGAAAAAAAAAGATTTTTACTAGAATGAGTGAACAGTAATCAAAAAAAGAGAAAACTATCAAACTGGGCCTCCTTCATTTGTGCTGTATGTACAATTTAAACTATAACGTCTGTGTTTCACATGTTAGCATGGTACTAACCAGGGGTGCGTTTGGTAAAGTCTAGGACGGATACACGGCCGGCCGGAAGTGCGATATGCACATTAATATAGCGCCATTTTTTTATGACACTGTATAACAATAATTAATATTTTACAGTACTGTGACGGTTGGGTTTAGGGTTGGGGTTGGGGTAGGGGTTAAAAAATAGTATTTATTGGGTAATTTAATAGATAAGATAAATAGTACTCTGTACAACTACTGTTTTTACGCTTCTGTGACGATTGGGTTTAGGGTTGGGGTGGGGGTAGACGTTAATAAAATACAATAAATCGGAAATTTCATAAATAACATAAATAATACTCGTTAACTTCCGGCCACAAACATATCCGATCTATCAACAACTGATGCGTTTCCGAAAACCATCATTAGCCAATTAAGCTCCAAGTTGCGTTGTAACAAACATAGTTTGTTGATTTGGCGTTTCCCAAATCCATCGCTCCAACGAACATTCGCAAACTGCGTCGCAAACTTGTATGCTTGCAACTACACCTCTGGAGCTGTAGTTAGAAACATAGTTCCTGGCTGTGTTCTATTCCCACTTATCTCCCCTATACCATATTTATTTAGAACATTATAACATTTTAAATTGGAATTATTTAAAAAAAATAGCATTAAAGTCATCACTCTTAGCTGTAATTTGCTTTCAAATATTTTAACAGTTCAGTTTTAGGGATCTTCATATTGACAATTGTGCTCCCTTCGCAGTGCACTTTGAAAACATTGATGTCATTTTGAACAAAGCTATAGGTGATGTATGTAAAAGCAGAATTTATGTTACGTCTCCAAAGCTTGTGAAAACAAAAAACATAGCATATGTTAATGCTTTTCATTTATAGTAGGTTATTTATTAAGTATCTATACTGTATATGACATGGGCCTGCTGCGTAGAACATTTCTGCAGTGGTTACATGTGTCAAATTGTAGAAGTAGACTTTAAAAAAAAGAAATAAACAATATCCCACTTAATTATATATTAAAAAAAATTATAATAGAACTAAATAATAATCATCATCATCATCATTATTAATATTATTATTAAAGAATGTTATTTTCTTCATTTCCTAATAAATATGAAGTAATAAATATTAAATTTAATTTCTTAATAAATCGCCTCATGTATTTATGTATATAATTTATAAATGATATTAGAATATGTGTTAGCTTTTGTTTGTGATTTTATGTTTTACAATAGAATATGTGATGTTCTCAATAATATTTGTAAAGGAAACACAGGCTCTATATGTGCCGTTTACATTTATTTCAATTAATATGAAAAGCGAGTGCATGTTTCACCAAAACTAATATTGGATTTTTTTTAAATGCGATAAAACAATATCATTTGCACAAAGAAATGATGGGGTTCTTCTCTAAAGAAGTTGTTACCCCACCCCGTTTAGAGCATCATTAAAGGCATTTTACGTTATAACTAATGTGGTTCAAACGATGGATCCCTGACAGAAAAACTACGGGTTTTGGGAAACACTCGTCACTACATCGTTCTTTTCCGAAATGATGCATCGTACTATGATAGTTCAGCCTCGAGTTATTTCATTGTTCAGGAAACACAACCCTGGTTAATCAGTCGAGCCTTGACCTTTAATAGCAATTGGTTTAAGTAGTCTAACACAGGCTGATGATATCAGTTAAAACAAAGAAATAGTATAATTACAGAGTACTCAAAATAGACTAAAACAATCAAACAATTAGTAAAATACATTTAATAAATAAAAGCATTAGTTTAAAATTAAAAAGTGGATTAAAATAAACTATTGTGTAACAATACAAAAAGATTAAATAAGATTTAGATAAATAACCTACAATTTGATTAAAGCAAATGAATAGAAAAACTCTAAGTCAGACAAATAAATACAAGAATAAAATACATGTAAACAAGTGTAAGTAAACAAACAAATAAAAGACTGCAGTGAGCAGCAAAAAATCATAATTTAATGTAATAGGAGCTAAAATTATTCATTTCTTCATTTTCTTTTCGGCTTAGTCCCTTTATTAATCCGGGGTTGCCACAGCGGAATGAACCGCCAACTAATCCAGCACATGTTTTACGCAGTGGATGCCCTTCCAGCTGCAACCTATCTCTGGGAAACATCCATACACACTCATACACTACGGACAATTTAGCCTACCTAACTCACCTGTACTGCATGTGTTTGGACTGTGGGGGAAACCGGAGCACCCGGAGGAAACCCACGCGAACGCAGGGAGAACATGCAAACTCCACACAGAAACACCAACTGACCCAGCCAAGGCTAAAACCAGTGACGTTCTTGCTGTGAGGCGACAGCACTACCTACTGCGCCACTGCGTCGCCCAGCTAAAATTATGTATATTTATAAAATTTCCAAACAATGGTGGCATGGTGGTTCAATGGTTAGCACTGTAGCCAGGGGCGGACTTAGTGATTTGGGGGCCCTAAGCAATTCTAGGTATAGGGCCCTAGCATTTGGAGTGTATACTTTGAACACTTAATGTGCCAATAGTTTAACTTTATTTTTTTATTTTTTAAGGCAATGTAACTACTCATATTTTATTAAAATGCGTCCGCAGATATTTCAGTGAGTTGATGGAGCTTTCAGTAAACCTGCTCTACTGTACATCAGTATTGGACTCAGTCCTGCTTAAAGTCCACATCAAACGGAAGCTGCGACCATTTTATTTTCTGTATTGTGACGCAGTTCCTGGAGAAACAGTATATTAAATGAGGTAACAGTGGGCGTGGCTTGTTTTTTCTACTGTGAGCTGATTGGCTGTAGTAAAGTAGGCATTTCATTCAGGGAGAAAAGGGTTTGGGGAGAGTTATTACAACCTAACAGACTCCTCCTCCTCACTATTTCTGTCTGATGTCAAAGCGCTGACAGCTGAAGGGGCGTGGTTAAGTATTTTAGCCACGCCCAATACCTCAAACAGACTTAATCTGAGGATTTACCTGAAAACAAACAGGAAGGGCATTTTCAGATTTCAATTAAAGATTGTAAGAGCAGACTATTGCTTTATTCCTAATGACACGCACAGATCAATTGTTCAGCACAAAACTAGCAATGTGTGCTGACAGAATCAAATCGGCTAATTTTGATTTCATGTGTACTTTAATGATTTCTCTCTTACCACGCTCATATGTTCAGCCAAGCACCCTCATTAGTGCGCACTGGACTTGATCAATATCAGAGGTGGATTCTGAACACCGCCGCCCTTCGCTCTCATCACATGTTCCCCATGCAAATGACCCCTGAAAACAGCCGAGGAAGCGTCCCGCGGGGGCTCATTAGCCATTCAGAGCTAAGATGTTGGGCGGGTTGTGTTGTCATGTGCTGAGGATTGTAGCGCAGCCCTTTGACAGCTGTGACAGGCGGGTGGGTGGCCTTACGTTCCCCCCTTATACACTTGGCCCATCTGTCAAAATCACCACCGAGCACTCTGGGAAAAAAAAAACGTACAGCGCCGCTCCTCAATTAGACGTGTTACGACTAGAGGGAAGTGTCATTGTGTTGACACGGAGAACCTGAGACCCACAAAGGCCACTTAACACTGGCAGATACTAAATGAATCCAAAGTAGAGCCGGTCGGAAATATCATTTCTCTCACCTTGGGGTTTTCTTAAAGGGACAGTTCACCCAAAAATAAACTCTGCCATCATCTACTTGCTCTTCACTTGTTCCAGACTTGTTTGAGCTTCTGCTTTCCCATCCGTTTAAAGGGATAGTTCACTCAAAAATGAAAATGTACTCATCATTCACTCTCCCTCTAATGCAGTGTTTCCCAACCCTGTTCCTGGAGGCACACCAACAGTACGTATTCTGGATGTCTCCCTTATCTGATCCATTCATTTCAGGTTTTGGAGTCTCTTCTGATGTTCTGATGAGTTTCCGGTGTGTTTGATTAGGGAGAGGTTGAAAATGTGTACCGTTGCTGTGCCTTCAGGAACAGGGTGGGGAAACTCTGCTCTAGTGGATATAAATGTTGAAAGCAAAGGAAGATATTTAAAACATGTCAGAAACCGGTAGCCATTCACTTTCATAGATGGAAAAACATACAAAGCGAATGGTTAATAACCTTCTTCAGTATCATTTCTCTAACCTTGGGGTTTTCTTAAAGGGACAGTTCACCCAAACCACTCTGTCATCGTTTACTTGCTCTTCACTTGTTCCAGACCTGTTTGAGCTTCTTTTTTCCATCCATTTAAAGAGATGAGAGATCAAAAATAAGAATTCTGCTCTAGTGCGGTGGTCCTTAACCACCAGGTTGCGCTCTGTGGATCCCGCTCTGCTCAGGTCGCGCTCAGGTCCCGCTGCCCAGGTTGCGCTCAGGTCCCGCTCTGTGGATCAATTTGTACCGGGCTGCACAAGAAATCATAAATTTTATTCTGTTTTATTTATTATCTGAGTCTGAATGAGCTTTTATTGTGAAAAATCTTTTAGTTTGAAAAATTACCGTACTTTCTCTGTCACTTGAGCACCCACATTTAACCCACAAGCAGCAAAATGAGCAAGAAACAGATTTCAGGGCTCGAAATTGCGACAGTTTTAGTTTCATATGCGCCCGAAATTTTATCTATGCGACCTTAAAATATATTTGGGAGCATTTGTGCGGGTGCATAAATTTGATGTTGTGCGACCAGTTTTCACAACAAAATGTTCCCCACATGCGCGGATTTAGGAGGCATTCACATTAGGCATCTTTGCACGTAAAAACACCAAACGCAGCGCTCAGGAATGGTTTAAAACAGTGGACATGTCAACTTGCGGCAGTAAACAAAGCCCGCAATGCTTGCCCCGTCTTCAAGCTCTTCTTATTGGCCCACGGCGCTGGAACACAACGCAAACGGACTGGTTAATATCAGCTGTCAATCACTCAGTTCCGATGACAGGGAGCTACAGCCGCGAAACTGTAATGGTCTGGATATGAGAGATTGAAAATAACACTGACAGATTTAGTTTTAGAAACCATCCAATATTACAAATAACTGCACATCTGATTAGTGATCATGTGCTGAATGTCAATCCAGCATTTACACTTTTCCAAGAGTGGATAAAAGACTTCCAGTGGTTAAAGTCCGCTATGAAAATAACTAAAGCCATTCACTGTAAAGCCTGTGCGACAGAGTTTTCAGCTAACAGTGTTTCCCACTGAATCTACACATTAAGCATGAGATGATCTAACGTTATTTAATCCTTCATTTATTCGTCACAATGCTGTCAGTCGTGCGACTGACACCGTTCATCTTCGCTAAAGAGCATGCATTCACTGTGATTAAACTAATATTGCAGCTCATTAAAAAGACCGTTATTGCTGTTAAGATGATGTATGCAAATAATAAGTTACATGTCAATATCATCTGTGCAATACCAGACAGCGCCTGTGAGAACAGCGCAGTTATTATTGTTAATTCAGTTCATCTCATTTACGCCAAGCAGTGCGTGCAGGGCTGGATAGTGCATGCAGATTTTTGTTTATTTGTTAGTTGTGATTAGAGTGTTAATATGAAAAAGAATTTGTTAATATTAAACGTGTAGTAACTGTGCTCATAATTTTTGGTGGGTGCACCTAGATTTTGTCTGGTGCGCCTACATTTTTGAAGTTAGGAGCACTGGTGCTACCAAGAAAAAGTGTTAATTTCGAGCCCCAGACTTCTTTGGAGTTTCTTTGCTAAGGGGAAAAGGCCCAGTGAAGGACCAATGAATGGCCAAGGAAGGGATCCGCAACCCATTTGTCACCAAATAAGGTGAATCTAGCATGTCTGTGCAAGAAGATCAACTGCTGGAGATCCCAAATGACGGTGCTGTTTTAGAGACTGTTTGCATAATCACGTTTTTTCTAGAGTTTGCGCAAGTTGGTTATTTTCAATGGAGGTGCACGCTCACGTCTTCCAGACGCACCCAGTTAAATGAATGCCGCGAGCGCACCAGAAGTCACATGACAAGAACTGACCAGTCAGCTTCAGCTTGTATGGAATATACACATTTTGGTGGACTAATTATCTCAGACAAACGCAGAACACCCAAACACTGCTGTGCTTTGTAATTTTCTCCATAAATACTTGTATCAGAGTGATAAATGTTATGTCAACTTGTCATCCTCTGAGAAAATGATTGATGGTTGACTAGCAACCTACGAAACACTGCGTCCTGTCCACAATAAAATTGTCAATCGATGACCCGTTCGTGGTAATAAAAAGGTTGGGGACCACTGGTCTAGTGGATATAAATGTCTTTTTTAATGTTGAAAGCAAAGCAAGTTATTTAAAAAAAGGTCGGAAAACGGTAGCTATTTACTTCCATTATAGAAAAAACTTACTAAGGACATTCTGAGTAACATTGTTCTGCGTTTCTGTTGGAATAAAAAGTGGCGGACGAGTAAATGATGGATGAATTGAAATTTTTAGATGAACCATCCCTTAAAGGTGCAATATGTAAGTTTGACACCAAGTGGTTGAACTAGGTGTTGCATTCCTGGATCAAAACACACACAAGCGCAGGTTGCCAGATTGACGACATTAACAGGAGTGTGCCTGACCATCGAGCCTGAAGGCTGATTTAAACCGTTTTCTACAGTATATGAAAGCAACAGCACATGATAGAAGGAATATTTTACATATTAAAAGCAGTTTTTGTCTTAACCTAAAGTATTTATTTTAGAAACAGCTTCTATTTCTTGCAACTGAACAACAGAAAATGATCAGCTCAGGTACACCTATGGGTTTTATTCAGTGTTAAATGCTAATAATGTGAGTTTGAATGCCATTTGACATCACATTTATTGCCGTACTACTGAAAGCAGCAGCAGATAGTTCCCCTCAGATCCTGAAAATAATGCAAGCCAACACATATCAGTGATTCAGCATCTACATTTAATAATGTTAAAGAGGTTTAATATGTGTTAATAAGATTATAAACCTTACCATTTAATGAGTGAGTGCATACTCTGTGCTTCTGAATGGCTGTGTTTAAATTTCTGTCGCGTTTCGTCTGGTGCAAACAGCCAAACTGCTCATCACTGCGTATCTCGTCATGAAGCGTGTTGTTAGGACACGCGGTTACAATGTAACCTGCTCACCTAATGTTTATCCTCATAAGGTTTATAATATTTGCTAATTAATAACCTCATGTGGAACTCTGAATCTGCATCTCATTTCGGAGTCTGCTACTGTTCACCAGAGGTCGCATTTCAGACGCATGCTTTGAGAGCCTTCCTGAATGAATGAATGAATGAATGAATGAATGAAATAGGCTGTTTTCCATCAAGGCAACCCGGAGTGCTGAATTATAATTGGCTAAAGTGGCATTGGGAGGGTTAAATAACCAAAACAAAGACAGCAGTTCCAGCACGTAAAGCACATGTTCAAAGCAGAATATCTGACTTCAGCATTGTTTTTCAGATAAACAAGAATGTTCACTGAGCATGAAATATCTGCACATATATTATGGTGTTTTTATGCTTCAGAAGAATGAAAAACTGACTTACAGCACCTTTAACTGTGTAAACACTCAAAAAATAATTCTGCTGCTTGTTCAAAATACTCATTTAAAATGAGTTGAAACAACACAGTCCTCAAGGTTTTTTTGGGGGGGGACAACTTAAATGTTAATATTCATTCCACTTAAAATTGTAAAAAGTATTACGTTAATTTAGGCTCAGTGATTATAGGGTGCAGATGAGTTCAGTTTGGGCTCTTCATGAATCAGTAATGGTGTGTTTTAAAGTGTCCTTCGCTCTGCATGTGTGGATGTGCCGTTTTCTGTCTCTCAGCTCTTCACCTTTGACTCTCCTCAGTGTTTTCTCCTCCGTCGGCGATGTCTGGATCTCTGACTTGTCTGGAAGTCACTGGCCTGTCTGTGTTTTTTATTTCACTGTCATCCGCATGGTCAGGGGTGCATGAAGACTGCGGCTCCATCAGCTTTTAATATAGGCAGATTCGGAGCTGTATTTAGATGAAGGACCGAGTTTGACTGATGTGTCCAACGCATGACCAGACAAAACCAGCGGGAGAGAGAGAGACTGGAAGAGTAACTGCATTTAAAGGGACAATTCAACTGAAACTGAAGCTGAAACTGTTTTTGTTTCCGTATTGTGGCGCAGTTAATAGAGAAACAGAAAATTAAACGAGAAAACAGTGGGCGTGGCTTGTTTTTTCTACTGCAAGCTGATTGGATGTAGTAAAGTGGGCGTTTCGTTCAGAAAGATGGGAAAAGGGTTTGGAGAGAGTTATTACAACTTAACAGGCTCCTCCTCCTCACCATTTCTGTTTGTTTTCATAGCGCTGACAGCTGAAGGGGCGTGGTTAAGTGTGTTAGCCACGCCCAATACCTCAGACAGACCTAATCTGAGAATTTACCTGAACACAAACAGGAAGGGCATTTTCAGATTTCAATTGAAGATAAGAGCAGACTATTTTTTTATCTCTTATTGACATGCAGAGGCATTCATTCATTTTCCTTCGGCTTAGTCCCTTTATTCATCAGGGGTCGCCACGGCGGAATGAACTGCCAACTATTTTAGCATATGTTTTACACAGCGAATGCCCTTCCAGCTGCAACCCAGTACTGGGAAACACACATACACTTTCACACACTCATACACTACGGCCAATTTAGTTCATCAATTCCCCTATAGTGCATGTGTTCGGACTGTGAGAGAAACTGGAGCACCCGGAGGAAACCCACGCCAACACGGGGAGAACATGCAAACTCTATACAGAAATGCCAACTGACCCAGTCGAGGCTCAAACCAGCATCCTTCTTGCTGTGAGGTGACAGCGCTACCCACTGCGCCACCGTGTCATTAACACATAGCACATCAATGATGGCCAAAAAATATGAAAATCTGAATAAATAAGCTTGATATGACATGAATGCTGCAAGCCCCAAGACGTACATTGGAACATATTCGGTAAAAGCATTGCATTGGTCTACATAAATAGTGGTCAAAAAATACAAAACAAGTTCAAATGTTTTCAAGAATCCACTTCTTATTTATATTTTTATAACCTGTTTTACACTTACTGAAGATGTCATTCAGTCTATATACTCACTGGCCACTTTATTAGGTACACTTTACTAGTACCTGGTTGGACTCTCCTTTTGCCTTCAGAACTGCCTTAATCCTTCATAGCATAGATTCAACAAGGTACTGGAAATATTCCTCAGAGATTTTGCTCCATATTGACATGATAGCATCACACAGTTACTGCAGATTTGTCAGCTGCACATCCATGATGTGAATCTCCCGTTCCACCACATCACAAAGGTGCTCAATTGGATTGAGTTCTGGTGACTGTGGAGGCCATTTGAGTACAGTAAACTCATTGTCATGTTTAAGAAACCAGTCTGAGATGATTCATGCTTTATGACATGGTGCGTTATCCTGCTGAAAGTAGCCATCAGAAGATGGAGACACTGTGGTCATAAAGGGATGGACATGGTCAGCAACAATACTCAGGTAGGCTGTGGCGTTGACACCATGCTCAATTGGTACTAATGGACCCAAAGTGTGTCAAGAAAATATTCCTCACACCATTACACCACCACCACCAGCCTGAACCGTTGGTACAAGGCAGGATGGATCCATGCTTTCATGATGTTGACTCCAAATTCTGAACCGACCATCTGAATGTGGCAGCAGAAATGAAGCCTCATCAGACCAGGCAACGTTTCTCCAATCTTCTATTGTCCAGTTTTGGTGAGTCTGTGTGAATTGTAGCCTCAGTTTCCTGTTCTTAGCTGACAGGAGTGGCACCCGGTGTGGTCTTCTGCTGCTGTAGCCCATCTGCCTCAAGGTTGGACGTGTTGTGTGTTCAGAGATGCTCTTCTGCAGACCTCGGTTGTAACGAGTGCTTATTTGAGTTACTGTTGCCTTTCTATCAGCTG
The DNA here is from genome assembly GCA_903798205.1 of Danio tinwini. Lineage (NCBI taxonomy): Eukaryota > Metazoa > Chordata > Actinopteri > Cypriniformes > Danionidae > Danio > Danio tinwini. Next base: position 2,145,013 of record CAIGQZ010032523.1, read on the forward strand.
GAACCAGTCTGGCCATTCTCCTCTGACCTCTGACATCAACAAGGCATTTGCGCCCACACAACTGCCGCTCACTGGACCATTCTCTGTAAACCCTAGAGATGGTTGTGCGTGAAAATCCCAGTAGATCAGCAGTTTCTGAAATACTTAGACCAGCCCGTCTGGCACCAACAACCATGCCACATTCAAAGTCACTTAAATCCCCTTTCTTCCCCATTCTGATGCTCGCTTTGACCTGCAGCAGATCATCCTGACCATGTCTACACGCCTAAATGCACTGAGTTGCTGCCATGTGATTGCCTAATAAATTGGCCGGTGAGTGTAAATCATTTATAAATACTCTGCCACTGTGTTTCAATCTTTCATGCAGTATAATATGACATTACCCATATTTTGACCTTTTATTTTCACAATAAAAGACACTTTTCTCAGGGCAATGTGAAAGTACAGTTGTCAAACATGCTCTTAAACTATTGTACATGCTTGATATATAATAACTGTTCAGAAAGCTATTACTGTACTGTAAAATCATACTTTTATGTCTAAAAACCAGTATAAACATGCCTGAAAAAAATATATTACATAATGCATGCCTCAAAACTGTCTCAAAATGTTCAAAAATGCGAGATTTATAGTGATTTTACAAAAATATAATAATTAATATATTAATTATTGTAATTAATGAATTTATTAAAGTCTTTTAATTGTGATGGTATTACGTTGGAAATAAAATGGCAATAAAATCAATAACTAAAGTGTTCATGGTATTACAATGGAAAAAATTGTAAAAGAATAATCAGGTCTGAGTGGCTCCACTAGGTGGCGTTATGGCCTCATTCTTCCATCAGCTTTCAGATTGAGCGCCAGATGAATGCAGTTTTCACTGATCTCTGCTCAGTCTTTAACATTCCTCGTGCCAGTGACCTCGCGTTTTTATTGGCTGTCTGTTAACGAGGCTTTAATATATGCGTGACACGTGACCTCTAATGACATCAAAAGATCGATCAAGTCTAGAAGGAATACAGCTGAATATAAATATGAATATATTAATATAACATAAATTTTGTGACACTGTACAGCAATAATTAATATTTTTATAATACTGTGAGAGTTAGGATAGGGGTTGACGGATTTGATGGGTAATTTAATAAATAATATTAATAATATTTGGCATAATTACTGTTTTTAGGGTTGTGGTTGGTGTAGACGTTATTAAAATACAATTTAATGGAAAATTTAATAAATAATATGACTAATACTCGGTATAATTACTGTTTTTACATTATAGAGGGTTAGGATTAGGTTTGGGGTTGGGGTAGAGGTTAATAAAATACTATTTAATGGGTAATTTAATAAAGAATTTGACTAATACTCTGTATAGTTACTGTTTTTACATTACAGATGGTTAACAGTAGGTTAGAGGTTAATCAAATACAATTTAATGGTTAATGTAATAAGTAATATGAATAATACTCGCTATAATTACTGTTTTTACATTACTGTGAGGGTTAAGATTAGGTTTAAGATAGGGGTAGAGGTTAAACAAATAC
>CAIGQZ010032523.1:2182394-2204469 GCA_903798205.1 Danio tinwini
TTTGAACCCACGTATGTGCACATAACTAACATGCTTTTTAAATAAAAAGCAAACAAACAAACAAACAAATAAAAAGTGCCATTGACTTTGGTGCAGCTTTTAATTGGTCAACAGGGTCTATTTCAGTTGCCTCAAAATAGTAAAACGCCAACAATACACCAGCAAAGAAATAAATGAATAAAAACAACAAAGTTTGGTCAAAATTGAGCACCACAAAACTAAACCAGTAATTATAAACACTAATTTAAATATGCATATAACAAATACTACATCTACTACGACTAATAATAATAATAATAATAATAAAAAATAATAATTGCCATTAACAAACTGTCTACAACTGTATTTACGATTTAAAAAAAAATTGTGTACTGCTGTGCGTCCCTGTGTGTGTAATAAGCAGCATGTTTGTGCATTTTGAACACACGTATGTGCACATAACTAACATGCTTTAAAAAATAAATAAATAAATAAAAAGTGCCATTGGCTTTAGAGCAGCTTTTAATTGGTCAACAGGGTCTATTTCAGTTGCCTCTAAATAGTAAAACGCCAACAATACACCAGCAAAGAAATAAATGAAAAAAAAACAACAATAGTGTGGTCAAAACTGAGCACCATAAAATTAAACCAGGAATTCTAAACACAAATTTAAATATTCATATAACGAATACTACATCTACTACAACTACTATTACTACTACTACTAATAATAATAACAATAGTAATGATCTAAAAATCTAAATTGTCATGAATAAACTGTCTACTACAATATTTACGATTTTAAAGATATTTGTGTACTGCTGCGCATCCCTGTGTTTATAATAAGCAGCGTGTTTGTGCATTTTAGACCAACATAGGTGCATATAACCAATAATTATAAACACAAATTTAAATATGCATATACCAAATACTACTATTTATAAGAATAACAATGAAAAAAATGAAATTGTGATGAATAAACTATCTTCAACAGTTCTTAACATTTTAAAGATATTTGTGTAATGCTGCGCATCCTTGTGTCTGTAATAAGCAGCATGTTTGTGCATTTTAGACCCGCATTTTAGATTTTAGGTGCATATAACCAATAATTATAAACACTAATTTAAATATGCATAAGCCAGATACTACTACTAATAATAATAGCAATGAAAAAAATGCTGTGCGTCCATGTGTGTGTAATAAGCAGCATATATGTGCATTTTGAACCCACTTAGGTGCATATAGCTAACATGCTTTTTAAATAACAAACAAACAAACTAAATTCTGCCGTTGACTTTAGAGCAGCTTTTAATTGGTCAATGCCGTGGTCTATTTCAGTTGCCTCAAAATAGTAAAATGCCAACAATACACCAGCAAAGAAATACATGAATAAAAACAAAGTGCGGTAAAAAGAAAACAACAGAATTTTAAATCTAAACTAATCACAAATTTAAATATGCATATAAAAAATACTACTACTACTACTACTACTAATAATAACAACAATAAAAATCTGAATACTCATGAATAAACTACAACAGTATTCGTATGATTTTAAAGGTATTTGTGTACTGCTGTGCATCCCTGTGTGTGTAATAAGCAGCATGTTTGTGTATTTTAAACCCACGTAGGTGCATACAGTATAACTAACATGCTTTTTAACAAACAAACAAACAAACAAACAAACAAAAAAATCCTGCCATCTTTAGAGCAGCTTTTAATGCCAACAATACATTTTAAACACACCCATGAGTAAATGCATTTGCTTTTTAAACAACATGGCTCAAGATGTGAAAATGATACCTGCGCTGACGCTGCGAAACACTTCTTGTTTCGTTGTGTGTGTGTATGTGCTATAGGGCACAATGTGTCTTTCATGCAGTGGATTTAACATGCAGTAAATAGACCAGAATGGCTTCCCCTTTGTCTTGCTGTCATTCTGTGTTTCTCTTGTCCTGTGTTAGTGAATGAGCAGTGTGTGCTGGTGTGTGTGTGTTGGCAGGGTTGAGGGTGTCAGATGGACTGTAATCAGGAGTCAGTGAACAGACTGTCCTCTCGCTGGGCTCGGTGCGTCTGATGCTGTCGGGACGCTGCGCTGTCAGTTTGGCCAAATTCAACACTTTTTAAATATTGGGTCAGAGACACTTCCTGTGAGCTTCCTTAATCTGCCGCGCTGCTGTGCCAAAGTCATTAACACTCACTTTAACAGTTCCAAATGAGCATATGATTTTAGGGAAATATGGCATGTTTGCGTTGCGTGATCATCTGATGGTTAGAAGCACAGTCTGGTGCCGGTTCTGACGCGCAAGCATGACGGATGACAATAACAATGCATGCAATTGTTTAATTCAGTAACGAAAGATGATTTTGATGCACATTATATCGTTTCAGCATCGATATCGAGTCCAAAATAATAACATCGCAGGGATGTCTAATGTAGTTGACCAGACATTACAGTTTACAAAATTCATTTATCCATTCTTAGTGCCTTTATTCATCAGGGGTTGCCACAGTGGAATGAACCGCCAACTTATCCAGCATATGTTTTACACAGCAGTTTATCTCAGTCTTTTTGGACAAAATCATTTAAAGCTCCAATTTCATGAACAATTTTCATCAAATGCACTTTGATATAAAGCCACAATAGACGTTCCAGTCATTACCGCAGAAATCACAGCACTAAATATAGATCTGACTCCGCTGTCATGCAAAGTTGATTTCTGAAATTGCTCTAGACACATTTCATTCTTCATGCAAAGTCTTTCACGTCACATATGCCAAATGATCGCCATTTTCATTCTCGCGCGTCCCACGTTTGATATGAAACGCTCAGACTGATGTGCCTGAACTGCTGTCATGCATCTGCCCCATCTGAATGTTGAAAGATCATATGACAGCTGCTTTAGTGGATTAAATGAAGACGCTATTAAAGGGTGTTAAACACTGAGAGAATCTATAATAGAGGCATTTTAACTTTGCGAATCCTCTTATATTTACGGTGCTTTATAAAAAGTGGCACAGTCAAAGAGCACACCAAAAAAAGTGCTCTATTATCTAGTCTAGCTTATTTCTATCACAGTTGGAAAAGTTTATGCACTTTAACTCTTCTCTTAAGGACTTTTGAATTGCTTGTAAACTAATCATTGGTGTGCTGCAGGGTTCTGTTCTGGGCCTGCTGCTTTTCTTAATATACACATATTTACTAGACTCAATTTTTCCATTATCGTGCAGCCCTACTCAACGTACTATAGCCCACTAGACCTGTAGTAACTAAAAACTCTCAACAAGTCACTGGTGTGCTGCAGGGCTTAGTACTGGGCCTGCTGTTTTGTTCATACACTACCTGACAAAAGTCTTGTTGCCTATTCAGGTTTTAGGAACAACAAATCATATCTTGACTTCTAGTTGATCATTTGGTATCAGAAGTGTCTTATATGAAAGGCAAAGACCTCTAAATGACGCTTATTTCAGCACAATAAAATATGATCATGCCTTGATTTTGAACGACTTCATTAGGATAGTAAGATCTGACTTTGCTCAGACTAAAATCTCATCACTGAACAGAAATAATGTCCAGTATAGAATATAAAGTCATGCTGCAGTGGAAACAGAATGAATATTGTGTCTGACTCCATCATGAGCTTGGAGGACTGCATCCATACATCTCTGCAATGACTCAAATCACTTATTAATAAAGTCATCTGGAATGGCAAAGAAAGTGTTCTTGCAGGACTCCCAGAGTTCATCAAGAGTCTTTGGCTTCATCCTTAATGCCTCCTCCTTCATCTTACCCCTCAATAATGTTCATGTCTGGTGACTGAGCTGACCAATCCTGGAGCACCTTGACCTTCTTTGCTTTGATGAACTTTGATGTAAAGAGTGAAGTATGAGAAGGAGCGCTATCCTGCTGAAGAATTTGCCCTCTCCTGTGGTTTGTAATGGGCAGCACAAATGTCTTGATACTCTGCAGATCTCTCGCACGCCCCCATACTGAATGTAACCTCAAACCATGACTTTTCTTTCACCAAACTTGTTTGATTTCTGTGAGAATCTTGGGTCCATGCAGGTTCCACTAGGTCTTCTGCAGTATTTGTTAACTGCCACTTTTACAATTGATCAACTAGAAGTCAAGTAATTATATGTTGCTCTCACAACTGGCATCGATGACAAGACTTTTGTCAGGTAGTGTATACACATAATAACTAGACACAATGTACTATAACTAGCATTATGGTAATGAGCAGCTGGCAGCCATAATATTTGTGAAATAACAATTCTGATTATAACACTAATCTTATTAAAATGGACTGCAGATATGAAGAGCGACTTGCCGTAGTACTGGTTAATCTGTTCAACCAGAAGTGTAGCAGGCACTGTTAACACTGTAATTATTGTGGAGTTAGTGTGTTAATTAGTGAACACCACTGGAGAGGGACTTAATAGAGTAATAAAAAGGCTCCCCATTACCTTACCTGATGATTATGAACCCTTATACACATCTGCACACTGTAATTAAATCGACATTCAGCAGAACAATAAGCATAATATTAAAGCTGAATTATGAAGTGCAGTAGCTCTGCTATAAAAGTTCAACAACAAATTAAATCTTTTCTGATTGAAGAAGGTGTTTGAAATGCCTTTAACATACACCAGCAGGACTAACACACTCATTTCAGCTGTAAAGGGTTAGTTTTAGTCAGTAATGCTGAATACTGATTTGCTTTTATTTTAGAAACAAAAGCTGTTTAAGACATCTACCAATCAAGTCAAGTCAAACTTAGTTTATAGAGCACTTTAAAAACACAGAAGCCTGGTGCTGTACAGAAATATACAACAAAATATGCATAATAGTATCTAAAATATTGCTAAACTACCTAAAAAAGGCTTATAGACTAAAATAACCTGTTAGTAAGATCAAGATTAGATTAGTAGGATCAGGTGTGCCTCAGTGTTCAGTACTGGGTCCCTGCTTTTTACTTTAGTAAACCCAGTCATAATGGTACATGACTTCTATCTTTTTTGTTTATGCATTTTGTTTAGACACAGGGGTCTTAAAAAGTCTTAAATCTCAAAATCCAAATTTTAGGCCCTAAAAAGTCTTAAATTTACTGAAATAATGTGTTGTAGCTCTTAAATCTCTTTTAACAGGTCTTAAAGGTGCTGTATGTAAGTTTTTGTCTCTTCTAAAGCATAAAAATACCATAATATGTGTGCAGATATTTAAGAAACATCTCAAGTGAACATACTTGTTTAGCTGAAAAACAATGCTGAAGTCAGATATTCTGCTTTGAAAATGTTTTTTCCGTGCCGAAACGCTCTTTGTTTAGGTAAATGTAACCTGCACAATGCCAGTGTAGCCAATTTTAATTCAGCACTCCGGGTTGCCTTGATGGAAAACAGCGTATTTCATTCATTCATTCAGAAAGACTCTGAAAGCATGCGTCCGTGACCGAAATGGACAGAATCAGACGTCGAAATGAGACAGATTCACTTCCTCATGAGGTTAATAATTAGCAAATGATATAAATATTACGAATTACATTAGGTGAGCAGGTTACATTGTAACCGCATGTCCTAACAACACACTTTGTGATGAGATACACAGTGATGAGCAGTTTGGCTGTTTGCACCAGACGAAACACGACAGAAATGTAAATACAGCCATTCAGAAGCACAAAATAAGCACTCACTCACGAAACAGTAAGGTTTAGAATCTCTTCAAACTCACATTGTTAGCATTTAGCACTGAATAAAGCACATGAGGTTTACCTGAGGTGATCATTGTCATAGGTTCCTGTTGTTCAGCTGTGGGAAATAGAAGCTGTTTCTATTATATCAATTCGAGATGTTGGTTAGAACCAAAACTCCTTTTAATATGGAGAATATTCCCTCTATCGCGTGTCGTTGCTTTTATTTAGAACACAGTTTAAATCGCTCGCTCCTGTACTCAGTCTGGCAACCTGCGCTTACGTTTGTTTTGATCCAGGAGTGCAATACCTAGTTCAACCACTGGGTGTCAAACTTACATGCTGCACCTTTAATTTCTTTTGTTCATGTGTTGCTACCCAATCTGGCCAAAACCCATACAATCACCCACAATCCATCTCAATAAAACTTTAAACTTTTTATTTAAAAATGTAATTTTTACCTCTTTTTATCATCATGGTTTGATTATTTTCCTTACAATAACATTTGTTTAAAAGTTCTCCATGTATTTACTGCTGAGGGCACCGACCTGGATGGATTGTTGTCCATAGATTTTATTTATTATAGTTTTTAAAACATTTGTTAATTTTTAAATTTTTTATTTTAAAGAAAGTTTATGGATTTAAGTAGAGCTTGCTTGTTTTTACACAAAATTTTTAAATATTTAGCTAAGAAATCAAATCTAAAATATTTTAATTGCTTATTATTAATGTATTATTCTATTATTAAATGTATAAAGTTATAATATTTTTTAATAGGTCGAAAAAAAATATTTTTCATCTGGGTCATTTGAAATATTCCGTAGCCTTTAGCGCTTTATTAGTCTAAAATTTCATTCATAATGGTCTTAAATGTCTTAAAGTCTTAAATTTAACTCAGTGAAACCTGCAGAAACCCTGTAACAGAACATTCTCAGAATTTGGCAATTTGATAACATTCTGGCATCTAAGCGTGTACTCAGACTAGACTATCCAAACCTTTCTCGGACATGTTTCCTGGTTCCTTTGACAAGTGTGAGTGCTTTAACAGATGCTTTAAACATATTAATACTTGTGTATAAATGTTCATTACTAACCTTTCTATGAACATGATTTAACTATAACTGCAGATCAATGACAGTGTGAAGAAATAGCCTACTGTAACATCTGCAATTGTATAAAATAAATAAATAAATGAACATATATGAACACATACAGACCCTTACAGTCTCTGATGTTACCAATTACAGAAAAAAAGTACACACAGCATACATTTAGTCCTTATTTGGGGTAAAAAATAACACACAACATATAGCCCACAGTCAGAGCAAACCTCTCATCTGTGTCTGTAATCTTCAGCAGCACATGTAGCCTCTGTTAGAGAGTAATGCCGTCATTCCCAGTTCATAATAGTCCAAAATGCGATGAACATGGCAGTTTGTTCATGATTCAGGTTGCTGAAACAATTCGCTCCTGTGTTTTGTCGGGCTTCTCCTTTGTTTGTTCGCGATTCACTCTCGCGTTTGTCCTTTTCTTTCCTGAAAGGGTCAAGCGTCGAAGACACTTCAATAATCACACACACGTTATTATCATTAGCTCAAGAAGTTCGTTATATCAAATATAGACGTGATCGCGAGCTCCCTGGAGAAATCGAAAATAGCTCGCACATTTAGACGGCCTCGTAAAGCACGGCAGATTTAGTTTTTCTTGGCTTTGTGGCTCTACATCAAGACAACAACAAGGGACAAGGTTTGTTTGAACTCAGGTCATCCATGGCTCATTATTATATGCATATAGTTGTCTCAGCTGTGTATAAAAAAATGGTGGTTCATTTGTTTTTATTCTGGCTAGCTCCACGAGATTGTGACGTATCTCTGTAACCAATCAGCGTTCAGCTGCGCGTGTAGCCCCACCTTTTGGTACCGTTTCTTGTGTTTGGTATCCTTTTGAAAGGGTGCCGAGAAAGTGGTATGGTACGGTTCGGTTTGGTACGCTTTTTGACAGTGGAAACGGCCATAAAAGTGTACAATACCATACCACTCTGTGGAAACGGACCATTAGAAATATTTTTCCCAGAAAAAAAAAAACATGACAGTGTGTTAAATACTTATTTTGCCTGCTGTATCACGCCATGAAATATTATGAATGAAATAAGTTGCACAGATGTCTTTTTAAAATCATCCCTTTCACAGATCTGCGTTTCTTTGTTTTGACTGGGTTTATGCCTTATTTCAGTTCCGTTACAGTGAAACCTAATGGTATTTTCCTTCTCGAAGCCTGCCGGAGTGCTTTCGCAGCATAACCCTTTAGACCTCTTGATATTACACGTGTCAAGAGTTTGCAAAACACAAGCCTTTGCTCTTTTATTGAAATGATGGCTATTACATCCATTCAACTGAGGTCAGACACTCACGCTTATTGAATGAGCTTTGATCCTTCCCCAATGAGAATCCAATAGCATTGATCACTGTGTAACACGAGCTCATTAACACGCACTGACTCAGGATCAGTGTGTTTGGGAAACCAAGAAGCAGGCCATCTTGACCTTAGCTAACGTTTCCAATCGATTAACGCAGACTGGGAAAATAAGGTGAGCACTGCTTTGCCTGAAACACGATTACAGTACTTTGCCCTCTTGGTTTTTGGGCATTAGAGTAGAGTAACTTAATTAGCGCTTACTGATGGTATTAATAATGACTCGGGGCGACTGATTTACATTGATTCTTGTTTCGTGTGATTCAGGAGCCGTATGGCACCACACACTTGATGTGTTTAAATTATGTGAAAGTGCACGCTAAATTACTGTACTTGGAGATGATGGCAGGTAATATTGTTAATGACTCGGGCGAAGGGATTGGATTCGATTCTTTAAGCATTTCAATTGAGTGTCAAGTATGTCTGCTGCGCAATCCACCTCAAAATATAGTGGCTATTCTCCAGGAAGATAAATGGTTTTGTGATGCAGAGATGTTAGGAGATCATTAGCTTTAGCATTTTTATACCTCTTATGTGTCCTGCTGTGTTTTTGGCTTCAGTTTTAAATCTCAATCATAAACGGCTGCCGGTGTCTGGTCAAATTGCAAAACGGTGCAAAAAATCTGCTTGACATATGAGCCATCATTGTGTTTAGGCAGAGAAAGCATCAGTCATGTTTTCGGCAAATGCTTTACCGGAACATATAGTATATATAAAACAATAATACAAAGCTATACTTGTAAGATATTGTTATATTTCATTTAATAATTGCAAGTATATGAAAATAAGTTTCATTAATGCAACCGTTTTGAAACCGTTTCAAGGTTTACAAATGCACACTTCAGCATTATTACTAATCTCATTTTACTTTAAAACCCATCAAGTTAATTCACTTGATATGTTTGTGTCCTAAATTACAAGAATATTGGGAAAATATATTTGAATGTTTTTCTAAAGCCCTCAAAAAAATCTTGAACCATGTCCACTTATAGCGGTTCTTGGGATATTTAGTAACTTAGAGATGTTTAATAAATATGAAAGACAAGCCATATTATTTGGTATGGTAATTGTCAAAAGGGTGATTTTGCTTGCTTTGGAGAGGTTGAGATATACCAATAATGACAAATTGCAGATATTTGATAACATGGGGACAGATTTTAGAACACCTTAATGCAGGGGTCACCAATCACGGTCCTGGAGGGCCGGTGTCCCTGCAGGGTTTAGCTCCAACTTGCTTTAACACACCTGCCTGGGTGTTTCAAGTATACCTAGTAAGACCTTGATTAACTTGTTCAGGTGTGTTTGATTTAAATCTGAAGGACACCGGCCCTCCAGGAACAAGTTTGGTGACCACTGCCTTAATGCATTGGAAGAAACGCAAGCTAACCAATAACCCCCCTTCAATAACATAGTAATTAAAGATTGAGTGTAATTGATATTCACTATTCATAATCTATAATATTCTTAATAATGTGCCCAAACTATTATTTGACAATAAAACTGTAGTCAGGATAATGCATTTTTCTGGTGATACAAGATCAATGTTACTTTATAATTGCTTTTATTTATGCATTACCCGACCAGCAAAATTATAATTTTGCTTTCATGTGCATTTGTCCCTCTGTGTTCTGTTGTTCTTTTGTGTGTGTGTGTGTGTGTGTGTGTGTGTGTGTGTGTGTGTGTGTGTTTAATATGTATTATTATTGTAGTGTATTGAATTGGGTGTTTTTTTTATTGTTTTTTTTTCTTTTCTGTATTTTTTTGTTGTAGTTTTGTTGTAGATTATAAAAAGCAAAAAACACATAAATAAACATAAAAAAAACATCAACATCATTTATAATCACAATTGCGTATCGTAATATTGACCTCAATAATCACAATATGAAATTTCTGCCAAATTGTGCAGCCCTGTCTAGTAAATGTTTCAGAAAAAATGTGTATGTTGTATATATGAGCAGTTCCATGCAAATGTCAAACTTGCCAATGGAAACAGTTTCTAAGTTTTTTTTTTTTTGTGTAGGCTTGTATTTCACAGTACTTTAGAAATACTCTAAAATGTCTCTGTCAATGTTTTCAAACTATTATATTTTATTTACCAAAGTCACACAAGTGGCGATTTCACATTCGTCACATCCATAACGGAGAGATGTCACATCCATAACAACACTTTTCCCTCATAAATGCAAAAATCTTAAATAAAATAAGTTCAATCATGTTTGTTCTTTAGTGAGCCAACTCTTATCATTTTGATTAACATTCTTTCTTTTGGGTTGTATAGTTTAATTCACAGAATTTCTACAAAGTATCTTGTACACTGTAAACTCGCAGACTTTTTTGGTCACATCCATAATGCATGTTTATTTCCCTCATTTAAAATACAAAACATGTTTACAGATTGATATTATTGGTCCTGTAACTCTGTGGTTAGTTTTTCTGGAAAATATAAACAGATGTTTCAATATAATGTTAACATCTACTTTCTCTGTGAATTTATCTTTTGAGCTTTTACTGCAAATGTCACATCCATAACGCTGGAATTGCTCATATACTTTTGTTGTCCTAACATGTTTAAATACCAGATAACTCTGAACAAACATTGTATTAATGCTATTAGCAGAGTTTCCTCATAACTTTCGTTGGACCTTATGAAATCTGTTTTACATTTTCTCAAATTTCAATTATTATTGTTAATGCAGATTATTAATAATGATTCATTTAATTTAAGTAAACAAATATTTTGTCTCGTCTATTTAATCAAAATTATAAAACTTAACACTTTTAACTTTTCAGAGTTACCTTCATTCATTTCCCTTCGGCTTAGTCCCTTAGTTATCAGGGGTCGCCCTGATACAAACCACTGTTATATTATGACTTGGCTAATTAACCTAGTGAAGCCTTTAAATGTCACTTTAACTATATTTTACTATAATCGTCTATGTGAAGCTGCTTTGACACAATCTACATTGTAAAAGCGCTATACTAATAAAGGTGAATTGAATTGAACTTTAAGCTGAACACTAGTATCTTGAACAATATCTAGTCTATCATCATGGCAAAGATAAAATAAATTGATTGTTAGAAATGAGTTATTAAAACTATTATGCTTAGAAATGTGTTGGAAAAAGGGGTGACGTGGTGGCGCAGTGGGTAGCGCTGTCGCCTCACAGCAAAAAGGACGCTGGTTCCAGCCTTGGCTGGGTCAGTTGGCATTTCTGTGTGGAGTTTGCATGTTCTCCCCATGTTGACGTGGGTTTCCTCCGGATTCTTCGGTTTCCCCCACAAGTCCAAAGATATATGGTACAGGTGAATTTGCTAAGCTAAAATTGTCCATTGTGTGTGTGTGTGTGGATGAGTGTGTATGGATTGTTTCCCAGTGATGGAAGGGCATTCGTTGCATAAAACATATGCTGGATAAGTTGGCGGTTCATTCCGCTGTGGCGAGCCCAGATTAATAAAGGGACTAAGCTGAAAGGAGAATGAATGAATGTGTTGGAAAAAAGTCTTCTCTCTATTAAACAGAATTGACTGTATAAAATAATAAATTCAGTTTTTATGACAGGACTGTGCTGTGTGTTTCCATCAGCATTTTCCCCACTGCAGACATCATAGATCCCTGCTTTGAGAAAACCGTGACACCTAGAATGAAACCACAGCAGTAAAACATCCTCTAAGTCATCTAAGTTGCAGTTATAAATCCATGTGTGTGTGTGTGTGTGTGTTTTTTCCCCGTCTTGAACCTCAGCTGTACTCTAAATGACTGTTGACACCATGGAGCAGCATCTAATATAAATGGTTAATGGGTTGTGATGACCAACTACATGGTTGAAAGACCATGTAATCTCTCTTCAATTACGCAGAAGCGCACACACACGCACTCACACACACACTCTTACAGCTGACACTGAAAGGCTGTGATGTGTGAAAATGGAGATGGCTGGTGAAGAGGCTCTTGGAGGCGCTAGGCATCTGTCTGCTTATTTGTGTTTTAGCGCCATGTGTCAATACAAAGCCTTCCAACTATAGGCCTGCAGAATATATATCGTATCAGCATCAATATCGCAATGTGCACATGCGGAATAGTCACATCTCAGTATCTGCAGTGTTGAGTTCTGATCATACACTGTAAAAAATAACCATAAATTAGCCGTTTTCAGTATTTTGTGATTCATGTTTTTATTTTTCCTGCATTTATTTCTGCTTTTTAATTGCATTATGGGATCTTGATCGTTCTTCCAACAACTTTTAACTTTAAAAAGTGTGAAAAAGTGACTTTTATGAAGATTTTTAACAGTTTAACGTGCTGTATCGTCTGGGTTGGTGTTGTATATTACGCTACATAATCCTTGTAATCAACTCCCAGAACATTTTCTGTTATTTTACACACTTATTTTAGACTCTATATTAGGGCTGTGCCATTTAATTGAAATCGAAATAGCTAATCGTAAGAGGCTGCGATATGAAATATGTATTATTGAAATACCTTCACCCAGAGCAAACCTGTGCATGGTGTGTGTGTGTGACAGTCTTACTGACCAATTGAGTGCGCTCACTTTCGTTCTGTCCAATCAGAATTGCGCAGCCAAACTATGTGGAAAGCCCATGTAGTAAAGTTCGTTTTGTGGGAAGAAGAAGACAGAGTCGGGGATATCGGGTAAGCACAAATGTTTATTATTTTGTTGTGCTGAATATGTCGGTGTGTGTGTGTCTGTTCAGTCTTGGCTCTCCTCTCTCTCGGCTGTTCCTTCTCCTCCCCTTATAAAGGTGTCTCTCCGGCCCAATCACTAAAAAATACAGGTGTTACTGATTATTTATGATTGGACCACTGACCAGCCGCCGGTGTCTCCGCTTGCTCTCCCCCCTTTTTGGGTGTTCGATCACTCCTTCCCCACCACAGCCCACAATAAAAAACAAACAGGAAAGTGTGGATGAGTGATGGCGCCTGCCACTTCAGAATCATTAATAGACAAATTAATATCAAAGAAAAACAGAACATTGGGAATATGGGAATATTTTGGTTTTAAACTCACAAATAATGAAAGTTGAATGTTTTGATAACTTCATGTGTATTTCACGGCTCGTGATGCAGGTATGTGCGTCATCTGTAGTGACTGACTGTAATGTAATGTGCTATACAAATATAATTAGCCATTTCATTTTCATAGGACAGTTATAAATAGATGCATTAGATGTAGAATTTTAAAGCAGTTTAACGATTTAAATGCTTATTGGATATTACGTCATGCATGACTTTACGGAGAGCTTATGAACTACACTTTTTAACAAATTTAGGTACAAACTAGCTAGTAGTTACAAAGCCCCTAGTGTGGACTTTTAGGAAAGAACTTAAACTGTAAAAAATACTGGGTTCCACACAATTTCTTTATGTTGTCCCAACACAAATCGATTAAGTTAGCTCACTCTTTTTTTTTTCCAAATTTATGTAGATTGAACATAAAACTATTAAGTTGTCCCTTAAAAAAAACATTAGAATTGTGTTGTTTCAACTCATTTAAAATAAGTAACTTGAACAAGTAACAAAAGTCATTTTTTAAATTTACGAACAGCTGGTGTGACCCAGGAGATAACCAATGCTATAACGCACTACCTTGCTAAAGACTCGGTGCCTTTTAATGTGGTGACCAAAGAGGGATTGAAAAACTCATCTAAATGCAGGATAGGAGATTTACACTTCCGTCTCGCACCTATTTTAGCCATTTTAGAGTAGCACAGCTGTCATTTAACGTCGTGATATTTTGTGTAGCATCTGGGATAATTATTTTGTTTTAGACAATATAAGCTACTTATCAGCCATATCAGTTTGCTAAGTGTTCTCTATTTTAATAATTATTATTTTTTGATTGTATAATAAGCTACACTATCTCCCTAATTTGAGCTTAACTTGTTTACAGACGGGTATTTGTGTTTACTGTTTTCTCTAGAGAAAAATTAGTGTTTCATTTCTGAATATTTAAAAACTAATTTGAATAAATGTTTAAGTTAATATATTTTCAGTTCCTTTTTAACTAACACTGCATTTAGCAGTAAGAAGCTACGATACAGATTATTGAGCTGAAGCTTGACTACAAAATTAAATCGCAAATCAAATCGCAAAATCTGTTAAAAAATAAATAAATCGCAATTAGATATTTTTCCCAAATCGCACATCGTTTTATGCATCATATTTTTTCAATCTACCAAAATGTCATTAAACAAAAGTGGTTTGTTCTGCAGCTAATCAAAAAATAAATAAAAATCATGTACTTTTTAATTGATTTTGCGCAAGTTGTAAATCACAATAGACTAAGAACATCAAAGACATAGAAATAATATTTAGCTTAAAAGAAGCAAATAAATAAAATAGAATCACATTATTATTATTATTATTATTATTATTATTATTATTATTATTATTATTAATAATAATAAGAACGAGGTCCATTTGAGTCCTGGCCAGCCTGATCTTATAAGGAAACTTAAGTATTTTACATTTTGTCAGTTTAGTGGCTAATTCTGACGAATTCGTACGAGTTGAGTTGTGGCACGTAGCCTCGCCCCTAAACCCAACCGTCAATGGACGTTGAGCAAATCGCACTAAATGGTATGAATTAGATCATACGAATTCATACAAATTAGCCACTAAATCAAAAAGTTACGAATTGCTGTGAGATTGTGTTGGTCCTGGCTGGGTCAGTCGGCGTTTCTGTGTGGAGTTTGCATATTCTACCCATGTTGGCGTGGGTTTCCTCTGGGTGCTTCTCTTTTCCACATAAGAACAAACACATGCGCTATAGCAGAATTGGGTAAACTAAATTGGCCGTAGTGTATAAGTGTGTGTGTGAATGAGTGTGTATGGGTGTTTCGCAGTACTGGGTTGCAGCTCGAAGGGCATCCGCTGCGTAAAATATATGCTGGATAAGTTGGCAGTTCATTCCGCTGTGGTGACCCCTATTAATAAAGGGACTAATCCGAAAAGAGAATAAAATAATAATAATAATATAATAGGAGCTCAATTTCAAATTTGTGATAATCATGCTGAAGTACAGAGGTTTTCATCCAAGAAATCCAGACAACAGAATGTTTCCAATCCCAGGGTCCAAATAATTTAGAAACGCTTCCCATATTTTGTAAAATAGATGTTTTTTACTTTGATTTGTGAATGCAAGATATCCAGTGGTAGTATCTTCTTTTTTTATACTTAGTTTTTATAGATTTTTTAGATTAGATTAGATTAGATTAGATTCAACTTTATTGTCATCACACATGTACAAGTACAAGGAAACGAAATGCAGTTTAGGTCTAACCAGGAGTGCAATAGCAGCAAGTGCAGGATACAGGTATAAGTTATAAAGTGCAGTTATAGAAAAATTCTGGTGATATTTACAAATGGATGTACTATGAACATTATATACAGGTTGTGTTAGCTATGAACAGAGATTTACAATAGATGGATAAATGTACAGGTTGCTATTAATAATCAGAAGTGTGCAGATAGATAAACATAATTACAAATGTACATGTGCAGTGGGTGTGTACATAATTTACAAATGTACATGTGCAGTAGGTGTGTACAGTTCAAATAAATGAATCAGTGCAATGAATATGTGCAATTTTTAAATGTGCAAATGTTAAGTAGTGCAGTGATTATGATGAGTCTGAGTTATGAGGAGAGGAGAGTGGGGTGTATTAGGTGGGCAAAAAGTCAGTGGGGAGCAGAGTTCAAGAGGGAGACAGCTCTGGGGAAGAAGCTGTTCTTTAGTCTGCTGGTTTTTGTCCGGGGGAGCCTGAAGCGCCTGCCAGAAGGCAGGAGAGAAAACAGTCTGTGAGCAGGGTGAGAGGAATCTTTAAGAATACTGCGTGCTCTGTGCAGACAGTGTTTCCTCTGGATGTCCTCTATGGCTGGCAGTGTGGTCCCTGTGATGCGTTGGGCAGTTTTCACCACCCGCTGCAGTGCCTAACGCTCCGCAACAGAGCAGCTTCCATACCAGACTGTGACACAGTTCGTCAGGAACATGTAACCAGTGGGAACAAAACAAACAAGCAAAAAAATAAATATATACATAAATATACATACATGTCACGATCACCAGTGATCTAAACTCCATAGATCACTGGTAAACATTCACAATCACTAACGGACTACAAATCTGCCATTTCATGGACTACAACTTCATACATGCACTCTGCTCACACACAACCGGTTTCAGATCATGACTGATTACACTCCCACAGCTGAAGCTGCTCAAGGACTGATTAATGCACTTTATAAGCAGCACTAACACACGCAATGTTGCTGAGTCTTGTCTACTGTTAGTGACAAAACAACGTGTAAATTACCTCATCAAAATAATTAAATGAAATAAGTATGAAATATAATAAAAGGTTGCCAAATATATTCTCACAATGATGCATAACCTCTAGAATTATATAAATGTTCAATTATAGATAATTATATTGTCGTATTCTTTTTAAAGGTCTCTAACTGTAATCGCAGTGCATATTGGAATCGAACTTCAGCTATAATTTTGAACCAGTCCTCTTTAGTTGGTGGGTCTTCTTTATACCATTTCCAGGTTATAGCTTTTTTACATGTTGCCAAAAATATCTTAAATAGATGTCTATCCTCCTTTTCAAGTTTAATAAGAAAATCTCCTATAAAGTACTTCGAATGATCTAGGAATATGAAGACAGTGGAACTATCTCCATTAACAGGGAGATTTATCAGGTGTCCTATGCAAATAATCATTTGAAAAAAGGATTTCTTATGGGCGTTAGTAACATTGAGCTTAGCAGTTTATACATTTGTAAGAAATATATATACACTGCCTGACAAAAGTCTTGTCGTTGATCCCGAAATTATAACTTGACTTCTAGTTGATCATTTGGAAAAGTGTCAGAAAGTGTATTTTTCTGATGAATCGTCTGTTGATCTGCTTCCCAATCATCACAAATACTGCAGAAGACTTACTGGAACCCGCATGGAGCCAAGATTCTCACAGAAATCAGTTGAGTTTAGTGAAGGAAAAGTCATGGTTTGGGGTTACATTTAGTGCCAGAGATCTGCAGAGTGGATGACGACATCAACAGCTAGAGGTATCAAGACATTTGTGCTGCCCATTACATTACAAACCACAGGAAAGGGTAAATTCTCCAGCAGGATAGCGCTCCTCCTCATACTTCAGCCTTCACATCAAAGCAAAGAAGGTCAAGGTGCTCCAGGATTGGCCAGCCCAGTCACCAGACATGTACATTATTGAGCATGTCTGGGGTAAGATGGAGGAGGAGGCGTTGAAGATGAATTCGAAGAAGAAGAAGAATTCTGGGAGTCCTGCAAGAACGCTTTCTTTGCCATTCCAGATGACTTTATTAATCAGTGATTTGAGTCATTCAGAGATGTATGGATGCAGTCCTCCAAGCTCATGATGGAGTCAGACACAATATTCATTCTGTTTCCACTGCAGCATGACTTTATATTCTATACTGGACATTATTTCTGTTCAGTGATGAGACTTTAGTCTGAGCAAAGTCAGATCTTACTATCCTAATGAAGTCGTTCAAAATCAAGGCATGATCATATTTTATTGTGCTGAAATAAGCGTCATTTAGAGGCTTTTGCCTTTCATATAAGACACTTCTGATACCAAATGATCAACTAGAAGTCAAGTTATTATTTGGTGTTCCTAAAACTTGGATAGGCGACAAGACTTTTGTCAGGTAGTGTAGTTTTCTTTTTCATTCCAGCCAAAAAAAAATGAATAAGACTGTCAAAAAAATGAAAAATGTCTCCTGTTAAAGGAGAAATGTTTGAAAAGGTATTAACATTTCCGTCAGGATCCAAAATTATACCAAGACTCAGAAAGATTCATTATCAAAGATTTAATGTTCTTGCAGCAAGGGAACAATACAGAAGAAACACAAGAGGTTCCATTCTGGCTGCTCCAAGGGCAGTCCTTTGAGTCCAGTTTATATACAGGCATACAAACAGATGATGATGCCTTGTCTTTAATCATTGGTCTAAACAGTGTGTTTGGTCGAATCCTATCGATCATAGAATCAAATCCTTGTCAGCACAATATTCCTGCAACTGGCACATTCCTACAATTCAGCTGACTGAAAACTACAGTTGAGCATGTGATTATATCAAGAACCACTTGCATTTATATTTAACTTTGAGTCCCTTTAAAAGTATACGTATATAAAAAGAATATAAATAGAATATATGAAAATAAATCAAATTAATGGATTAACAATTTCACAGGAATGCTAATAATTTCTTCAACTGTACACTTAAAAACATGCTGTTTTGGTAGGAAGTCTGAATTATAGCGTTAGAATAAGTGCAGAAAAAAAGCTCTTTGTTTAAAATGAGCTGCTCAACATTCAGAAAAGGAGCATTGACGCTATAGGCCTGTTTTGATAAGCACTATCAGGTTTTGATTTGCTTTTCATATTGATTTGATTAAGGGGATTATATCGTTTAATGAGTTTTCTGCTTGAGTGCTCTGAGAGATGAGGAACCACATCACAAACACTCCTCTACAAGCTCTTTAATCTCCATTAAAACTGCGCTTCATTATTAGCTCTCGACAATTCCCTTTCAGTCAGACTGAGTTTGTGGAGTATTTTCAGCCAGATCTATTAATGTCATTATAAACGGGAGTCTTGTAGACAATACGTTGATTAAACGTGTTCTGCTTTTACAGTTTTGTCTTAAATTCATTTTAATATTTCTTGTGAGACAGATACAGCATGTTTTTTTCATCTATCCATCTGTCATTGCTTCTATCTATTGATGCACACCATTTGCTCATCCATCCTTCCTTCCTTGTTGTATATTCTTATTTTTGTCTGTTCATCTACCCATCCATTTATCTGTTTATCATTAGACCCATAATCATTATCTATCCATTATTGTTCCATTCATTATTAGTATGCTCATCCATCCATCCGTCCATCTGTCCATTTGTTGTTCTTTCCATCCATCCAACCATCCTTCCATCCATTTGTTGTTCTATCCGTCTGTCTATCCGTCCATCTGTCTCTCTGTCTATCCATCGATCCATAAACCTATCCATCTGTACACCCATCCATCCATCTATACATCCATTTGTTGGTCCATCCATCTATCCAACTGTCCATCCCTACATCCATCCATTCGTATGTCCATCCATCCTTCCATCCATTTCTTAGTCCGTTCATCCATCTGTACATCCATTCATCCTTCCATCCATTCCTTGGTCCGTCCATCCATCCATCCATCCCTATATCCATCCATCCATCCCTATATCCATCCATCTGTCCATCCATTTGTTGGTCCATCAATCCATCTGTACATCCATTCATCCTTCCGTATATCCATCCATTCTTCCATCGATTTGTTAGTCCGTCCATCCATCTTTACATCCATTAATTCTTCCATCCATTCCTTGGTCTGTCCATCCGTACATCCATTCATCCTTCCATCTATTCCTTGGTCCATCCATTTATCCATCCATCCATCCATCCACATTTGTTGGTCCATCAATCCATCTGTACATCCATTTATTCCTTGGTCCGTCCATCCATCCATCCATCCATCCATCCATCTGTTTATCCATCCTTATGTCCATCTATCCTTCCATCCATTTGTTGGTCCGTCCGTCCATCCATCTGTCCATCCCTACATTTATCCATCCATCCGTATATCCATCCATCCTTCCATCCATTTGTTAGTCCGTCCATCCATCTCTACATCCACTCATCCGTCCATCCATTTCTGGGTTCGTCCATCCGTACATCCATCCATCCATCCATCTGTATATCCATTCATCCTTCCATCCATTTGTTGGTCCATCAATCTATCTGTACATCCATTCATCCTTCCATCCATTCCTTGGTCCTTCCATCCATCCATACATCCATCCATCCATCCATCCATCTGTTCATCCATCCGTATATCCATCTATCCTTCCATCCATTTGTTGCTCTGTACATCCATCCATCCATTCATCCATCCATCATTCTGTATAATCCATTAATTTTATCTAAATAACCTGTTCATCCTTGTCTATTTTATTCTGTCTCTGCATCCCTTTGATGTCCTTTCCATCCATTCATCCTTCCATTCATTGTTTGTTCCTTCCATCCATCCATCCGTTGTTCCTTCCATCCAACCATTTGTCCATTCTTCCATCCAACCATTCATCCATTCTTCCATCCAACCATTCATCCATCTTTCCATCCATTTGTTGTTCCATCCATTTGTTTGTCCGTTTGTCCATACATACATCCATCCATCCGTACATACATCATTCTGTATATAGCACATCCATTAATTATTCAAAATATCATGTTCATCCATTGAGTGCTTTTGTTCTGTCTCCATCCATTTGTTGTTCTTTCCATTCATCCATCCTTCCATCCAGCCATTATGCTCTATTGTTCAATTCATCCATTATTTTGTCTATTATTGTTTTTCATCTTATCCATCCATCCATGCATCCATCCATCCATCCATCCATCCATCCATCCATCCTTCCATCCATCAGTCTGTTTATCATTCCATTCTCCCATCCATCTGTATAATTTGTTCCACCACTCATCCTGTATCCTTATAATTTATTGAGTCACTGCATAAAAAGTAAAAAAACAAACAAAACACAGACATCTTAGGAGAACCTATTAAACCAGTGTTGACACACCGAGCAGATTTCCAGTTAACACACTTTTGTCTTTGACTCCAGTCATAAGGAATAAGGTCGAGCGGATAAACCCAAATTACTAAGTGATTACTAAGGTCGTGCGTGAAGATCTCACATTCAGCATCTGTGTAAACCAGCGCACTGTACTCTTCCTGACCCGTCCGTGAGGCTGATTGTGTTTCTACTGTACCTCCTGTGGGCCGGCAGAGGCCAGACCCCACCCACTAATGCTTTTATTAGCTTTCTGTTCATCCTTCCTTCCCTCCATCCATCATTCTTTTTGTTCCTTCCATCCATCCCCTCAATCCTTCCTTCTTTTGATCATTTCATGCCCCCATCCAATCTTATTTTTATCATCCATCCATTCACCCATTCATCCTTCCTTTTTATCATCCATCCACCTATCAATCTTTTTTTAAGATTCATCCACCCATCATTCTTTTTTTTATGATCCATCCACCCATCTATTTTTCTTTTCAGTTTATCCATTCTTCCTTCCTTTATCATTACATGCATTCTTTTTACCATTCCATCTATCCTTCTTTTTATAATTTCATCCACCCACCCATAATTTTTTAAACATTCCATCCACCACTCCATTCTTCTATCATCCATCTTCCCAACCATTCTTCCTTTTGTCATAGATTCATCCTTCCTTTTACTTTTTATTATTGCATCCATGATTTTTATTATCTATCTACCTATTCATCCACCAACCATTCCTTCTTTTATTATTCTATCTATCCACCTATCTATCCTTTATCTACCATCCATCCTTGATCATCCATCCACCAATCCATAGTTTTTTTTAATCATTTATCCACCCATCCATCCTTTGATCATCCATTCACCAATCCATCGTTCTTTCATTCATTCACCCATTCGTCCTTTTATCATCTATCCACCCATCCATTCTTTTTATTATCCATCCACCCATCCATCCTGCTTTTTATCATCAACCCACTCATCCATTCTTCATTTTTCCATCTATCCACCCCTCCATCCATCAATCCATCCATCCACCCATCCTTCATTTTATCATCCACCCACCCATCAATCCTGCTTTTTATCCTCCACCCTCCCATCCATTCTTTTTATCATCCATCTACTCATTCAATCTTCTTTTTATCATCCATCCATTTACCCATCCATCCTTTTTATAATCTATCCACCCATCCATTCATTCTTTTTATCATCCATCTACCATTCATTCTTCTTTTTATCATCCATCTACCCATTTATTCTTCTTTTTATCATCCA
>CAIGQZ010032523.1:2204479-2206979 GCA_903798205.1 Danio tinwini
TACATCTATCCACTCATCCATCCTTCTATTCTTCTTTTTTGTCATCCATCCATCCACCAACCCATCCATCCTTCTTTTTATCATCCATCCACCCATCCATCCCTTTTATGACTCTTAATATCCATCCAGGGAAGGTAGATAAACAAACCCTAACTTCTCCTGAAGTAATTACTAAGGTCGTGCGTGAAGATCTCGTATTCAGCATCTGTGTAAACCAGCGTACTGTACTTTTCCTGACCCGTCCGTGAGGCTGATTGTGTTTCTACTGTACCTCATGTGGGCCGGCAGAGGCGACCGACTGACTAATGCTTTTATATTAGCTTTCAGAGCAGCGGCACAAATGATGAGCGATCTCTAATCTCATCAGCCCGTTTAAGAGCATGAGAAATGAGACGTTCGCAGGTATATATATATACACACACAAAGTCCTAATGTCAGTGTGTTCCAGGGCTAACGTCGCCTCCGGGTTTCTCCCGCCCCGGAAAGACTGATGTGAATATTATTCCTCTCCGAGTGGCATTAGAAGCCCACATCGCTTCAGCGGCAACTTTATGAAAGCGGAAAGGGGTCGCGCCTCATATTCAGCCATGATTGACAATTATGGCCATATAATTCTCCAGCTGTCAGTAGCACACGTCGTTCCCCTTTCTCTCTATCCGAGTGACACGTCCCGCAGATAGAGGAGGATAAATATGTCATAAATCAAGCCAAAAAAGGCTCACAGGCCCCCACTGGGATAATCTGCCATGATGCACCAGTCTAGTATTCATCATTAGATTGGGAACTAGAAAAAGGTCACGCTACCAGGTAATTTCCTCAAACCCGCGGACACACAAACTCCGCCAATAAGAGTGCATTAAGATGAGATCTCCGCATCATTTCCCCTCCTGCCCACAGATAACCGCATTTCACATCAGTCCTCGCCTGTTTTTTTATCATCCCGCTTCCCTTTGTGTCTGTCAGCCGCTGATTTATTAGCATCTCCTAGCTCCCGTGCCGCTAGCCTAAGTTCGGTTAGCATCAACAGCGCTGTCAGCCGTCGAGTTAATTACGCCTCTTAATGAGCGACCGGACATGACATTCTTGAGGCGTTGTCTGTGGGAAAACAAACAAACGGGAAGAAAATTTCATTAGTGCAAAGTTGACAGCTTCTTACGCATATAATGAACACTAACGTGCACGTACTTCTTAAGAGTCAATGGTAATGATAAGAAAGCGACTCGCGCCGCGTGTTACGGCAAACACATCAATTATTCATCTTTGTTAGGCTTATTATCTCTGTAAAGCGCCACGCTGTATCTGACGGGGGATAATGATCAATGCATCTTGAAGAAGTAAGGTGTGTGTGTGTGTGTGTGTGTGTGACAGGGCTGATTATATTTACACGGCGCTCCTCTAAATATAGTGGCAGCGCGGTCTGCTAGCGCCGCGGTTCAGGAGGTGACAGCAGTGGCGTAATGAGAGCACGCTCGTGGGACGGCCTGTACACTTTGTGTGGGTTTGTTAAGTACACATTTGTAGTATAACTGGATCAGATGATGACACCAACATACAGAGACAGTGAAAAGCGTGGAGAATATCCCTGGAAAATAACTCGCTGCTGATTTACGTCGGCTCGTGTGAGTTTTAGTAAACTAAAGGAAGTGAAATGTATTTCAGATGCAAGAAGTCACACAGTGTTTAATGTAACGAAGGTAAAACTTCATGAATTCCAGCTGTATAAATACCACAGCTGTTAACATTAACAGCCAATCATATTGTTAATTAAGCTGGTCTAAAAGATGTCATTAAGTGCTTTTTTAATGTAAACTTACTGTATTTATCCTATTGATTTGTCCAGTCATTTGTCATCTTTTGGGCAAGTAAAACTTTAATGCGGTCGGTTGTTCTCGGTCGGTTATTCTCGGTCAGTTTTTCTCGGTCGATCGGTTGGTTATTCTTAGTCTGTTATGGTCAGTTGGTTATGGTGGGTCGGTTGTGGTCGATAATTCTCGGTTGGTCGGTTATGGTCTGTTATTCTCAGTCGGTCGGTTATGGTTGGGTGGTTATGGTTGGTCGGCCAGTTTTTCTCGATTGGATGGTTATCCTCAGTCAGTTATAGATGGTCAGTTATGGTTGGTAAATTCTCTGTCAGTTGGTTGGTTATTCTCAGTCGATTGGTTATGGACGGTCGGTTGGTTATTCTCGGTTGATCGGTTATTATCAGTCGGTTGGTTGGTTATAGTTGGTCTGTTATTCTCGGTAGGTTGGTTGTTCTTGGTTGGTTTTGGTCGGTCGATTGGTTATTCTCGGGTGGTTATGGTCGGTATGGTCGGTCGGTCGGTCGGTTATTCTCGGTCGGTTGTTTATGGTTGGTCGGTTATTCCTGGTCGGACGGCCAGTCTGTTATTTTCGGTCGGTCGGTTATTCTCGGTCAGTTATGGTTGGTTATTCTCAGTCAGTCGGTCAGTTATGGACGGTCGGTTATTCTCGATCAGTTATTCTCGGTTGGTCGGTTTTT
>CAIGQZ010032523.1:2211979-2216409 GCA_903798205.1 Danio tinwini
TCCTAAATCACTATAAATAACCAGAGCATCTTACCCTAGCCATCTTCGTCATGAAGAATCCCCCCTTCCACCCCTACTCCTCCCCTTTCCTTGTCAGGGCAGCATAGAGGCCCAATGGTTAGCATTATTGCCTCACAGCAAGAATGCCACTGGCTCAGACCTTACTTGGCCAAGTCTGCATTTCTGTGTGGAGTTTGCATGTTCTCACCGCGTTTGCGTGGGTTTTTCCCGGGCTCTCCGGTTTTCTCCCACAGACCAAAACATGTAACATAAGTAAATTGACAAAACTAAATTAACATCATAGACAAGCGTTGAATTCAGCATACACTTTCCATAGCTATTTCGTAATCTACATTTGCCATCGTCAAGCAGGGGAGTTCTCGAGACCTACCTGAGCTCAGACTCCCCTCTCGCCCTGTAATGGGAGGGAGCCCCAGGCTCGAGGATCTCACGAGCTCAGGGCTCTCTCCCGGGACAGCATGCCAAACACGCTTCATAATCTATCATCAGATAAGGGCGAACTCTTGAAAGGGACTAAGCCGAATAGAAAATGAATGAATGAATGAATGAAACTTGATTAACTTACTAAAAAAAGTTAAAGTTGCCATGTTTATGACTTTTTGTCTTTTTTCTGTGTCAGTTTTTATAATAAAAAATAGTACATCGTCTTGATTTCTACGTTAGAGTGAATCTCTGAATAAAACAGACAGAATAACTTGAGAATGCTGCTCATAATGCCGATCTGTTATTGCATTGGAATATTGAATTTTAATATTAGCTCATATTGTTTATATTATATCTGAATCGATATGTTTTATCTGACCCAACCAAAACAGAAATATCATACAGTCAATTAAACATGAGATTAAAAGCAGCGTCTGCTCCCACAGTGACATCTGAGACCTGTTCTTAATATTTATTTATGTTGGCCTTATTTGGTAAGCAGTCATCTTCAGATTAATAAAGCTCTTCATTGAGGTTTGTTTGCTTTTAAAAGTGCATGATGGGATAGACTTTATTTAAAGAAGGTCTCTGCGAGCCTCCAGTAAGCGCACACTCGAGGAAAAAAAAAAGGCTTTTGCTGCTTGTTCGAACTACTTATTTAAAATGTGTTAAACAACACAATTCTTGATGCTTTTGGGCAGCAACTTAATTGTTTTGTTCAATCCACTTTGTTTTCCAATTTGTAAACACTGATAAGTTAACTCAGGGTGCTTTCACGTCTAGATGTTTGTTTGGGAACCTGGTGCGTTTGCCCTGTTAGCTCACTTTGTTTGGCATATGTGAATCTCGCAGTCGTGCTTTGATCTGCACCAAAACAATCAGTCTGAGATCGCCTGAATGAGGTTAGAAAAATAAGTGAAAAAGGTTTTTGGCATTTAAATATAAGTAATAATTTTTAGACTGAAAATAAATGACAGATCAATCAATCAATCAATCAATCAATCAATCAATCAATCAATCAATCAATCAATAAATAAATAAATTTAAATAAATAAATTTAAATAAATAAATAAATTTAAATAAATTAAATAATAAAAATTAAAAATAAAATTTAATAAATGCAAAAATATATATTAATAATAATAAATAAAATTAAAAATAAATATAAATAAATAAAATAATGAATTAAATATTTAAAAAAAATGTAAATAAGTGAATAAATAAATAATAAAATATAATAAATAAAGAATAAATAAAAAAATAGTATTTGATTAATGTAAATCTAAGCCACGCAAGCCATGCGTCTCCATTGGAAATAACGAACTTGTGTATGCAGAAGACGCAATATGTGACCGGCCCTCAGTTAATAGCTGAGGGTTAAAGCTTCAAACTAGGGCACAGTTGTCATAACTTTGTTTAATTGCAGCAGTTTTGTTCTGTGCAGAAACACGGTGTTGAAAAGTCTTTACCATTAATTAACCGTGACATTAAAGCGAGGTTAATAGGGAAATCGGTTCATCGTTGCATCTCTACTCACATAGCGAATCGATGCTGCAGCGATGTATTGTGCAGCCATAGTTGTTTTTTACAGTGCAGCCTGCCAAAGCGCATTTGTCTTCGATAATAATGATATTCATCAATATGAAATGCGTCTCTGACACGTTTCTGACCGTCCCAGAGAGATGATTTTTACAATAGCATCTTCTCACATTTATTACCCTCCGCCGAGCGCTCTCAAACAGTCCCCAATCATAAGCGCTGCTGTACTTTGATGCCACTGGAGAAAGCCGGAGATGGATTTGAAAGCAATCTGTTTGGCACTCGGGCTCTTTTGTCGGAAAGAGAGAATCGGATCTCTTTGTATTTCCTCTCTCTTGTTCTCAAGCATCAGTTTTTTTTTTGTGTGCTCTTCCACCTTGCTTTGCTTTGTCCAGGGGAATCATTACAGTTTTTGCTGAATATTTCATACACTTCAATACGTCTGTTCTCATTCAGCTGACAAACCCCCTGCCCTGAGGTCAGCAAATAAATAAAACACACTCTCAGTTCAAGCCGTCGCTGTGTGTGTGTGTTTGTGTGTGTGTTTAAGTACTGCTTGCTCCTCTGGAATCTTCTACAGTTCACCAGAGAGAAAGAAAAGAGGTTTACATGTGTTTTCCCTGATGACCATGTAGAAACAGAGATGCTTTCATTCTTTAGCATATGTACAGTATATGTTGGTTTTATCCTATGATATGAGCCTGTTTTTTTACAACTTTATTAATCCAGCAATGGGCAATTACATTAGGGAAGTAGCACACTGTAAACAATATCTGCTAATTAATTGTTTTCTGTTGATTTATGGTTGTGAATTGCATTATGGGATGCTGATTTCTGCTCTGTCGACTGTTGAAAACTCTACAGTTTAACAAAGTGACTTTTATTGACATTTTAGTAGTTTGAAATAATTTTATGTATAAGAAATAATGTCTAGAGTAAATTAGAGTGTGTAAAATAACAGAAAATGTGCTGCAGTTTATTGCAAGGTTTCTGTAGCGTAATATGTAACACCAACCCAGACAATACAGCACTGCACACTATTACACATGTTCAGAAAAGTCACATTCTCCAACTTTCCAAGGTTAAAAGTTGTTGAAAGAAAGATCAAGATTCCATAATGCAATTCTGAAGCAGAAATAAACCCAGAAAAATAAAAACATGAATCACAAAATATGGAAAACTGCTCATAAACAGATATTTCTTTTTACAGTATTGTTTTTTTTTTCTAACATTGGTTTTACCCTAAGCCCCCCCTTAAAGTTTTTAACAACTTTATCAGTGCCACTTGGGGCTATTAAATTAATTCTGTAGCATCAATGGCACGTCATACAAACAAAATCACACATAAACAATGTGATAAAGATCATCATGCTTCATAATAAATAAATGAATGAATTCATTCATAAAAACTTTCCCAATTGTAAGGTTATAAAGCCTTATAGCATCTGAAACAAAATTAAATGTATATCTGTTATTTTTTCACTTCCAAACCTTTTCCTACAGTACTTTTCTTTCTTCACTTCAAAACCGTTTATCCTTCTTTCTATTGTGTTTACTTTCATTTCCTTTTGCTTCTAAAACCTTGTCTTATCATAGCCAACATAAAACATTTCTATACATTTCCTTTCCAAACCAAATCTTTTCCCCACTTGCTTCCCCCCGCAAACATTTCCTTTAATGTCTGTGCACTTCCAAAACTTTTCCTTTCCACATTTCAAAAATTGGTTCCCTCTTTCCTTGTTTTCTTTGCAAGCCTCATTTTTTGCCCACTGTTACTTTACCAAAACAATCAACATTTTTCTTTCCTTTCCTTTCCTTTCCTTTCCTTTCCATTCCTTTTCTTTTCTTTTCTTTCCTTTTCCAAACCACACCAGACCAAATCTTTTCCTTGCTTTTTTTCTTTTTTCTTTTTTTCTCCTGTTTCCAAACTTTTTCTTCCCTTACCTTTTTCGAAATAAAACTAAAGCAAGTCCTGTCATTGCTTCCTTTTTCCTTTTTTTTGCTTCTAAAAAGTTTCTTCTTTCCAAACTGTACCATTAATTAAATTACTGTACCATTAACATTAATTAAAGCCATTCTAAACCTTCCCTTTCCCCTCCCTTTTACATTGTATCCTTTTCTTTTGATTTCCTTAGCTTCGTTCTACAGTATGCTAATCTGTTCTGTTCTAATCTGTTCTATTCTGTTCTATTCTGTTCTATTCTGTTCTGTTCTGTTCTGTACTATTCTGTTCTGTTCTGTACTATTCTGTTCTGTTCTGTTCTATTCTATTGTTTTATTATGTACTGTTCTGTTCTGTTTACTTCTAATCTGTTCTGTTCTATTCTGTTCTGTTTTATTTTATTCTGTTCTCTTCTAATCTGTTCTGTTCTATTCTGTTCTGTTCTATTCTGTTCTGTTTTATTCTGTTCTCTTCTAATATGTTCTGTTTTATTCTATTCTGTTCT
>CAIGQZ010032523.1:2216419-2230428 GCA_903798205.1 Danio tinwini
TTCTGTTTTATTCTATTCTGTTCTGTTTTATTCTATTCTGTTCTGTTTTATTCTATTCTGTTCTGTTATATTCTGTTCTGTTCTGTTTTATTCTATTCTGTTCTATTCTGTTCTGTTTTATTCTGTTCTCTTCTAATCTGTTTCTGTTTTATTTTATTCTGTTCTATTCTGTTCTGTTTTATTCTATTCTGTTCTGGTTCTGTTTTATTCTGTTCTCTTCTGTTCTGTTTTATTCTATTATCTTCTGTTCTATTCTGTTCTGTTTTGTTTTATTCTGTTCTATTCTGTTCTGTTTTATTCTGTGCCATTCTAATTTGTTCTGTTCTATTCTGTTCAAATCTGAGTCACACTTTATTTTGATGGTCCATTTGTTGAATTTAAGTTACATTAGAATTTCTCTAAAGTTCTCATTAGTTTATAAGTAGACTGTTAGGGTTAGGGTTAGTGTAAGTTGACTTCTACTTGCAAAGTTTCTTATAGTCAGTTAAATGTCTGTTGAAGGAGCAGCATCAGCAGATATTAAGCAGACAGTCTACTAATACTCAAATGGACCATCAAAATAAAGTGTTACCCTAATCTAATCTGTTCTGTTCTATTGCTGCCCTTTTCACTTTCAACCCATTTCCTTTCTTTCATCTACTATTCTATTTTATTCTAATCTATTCTATTCTATTGTACTCTTCTTTTATCACACAGAAGCCTCTCACATCTGATCAAGTGTGGTTTGTTTGATCATCCATTCAGCGTGCCAATCCCTAATACAGAGATTGTAGTCAAAGGAAGTTGTGCACTTTCCAACTGAATGTCTTCATATTTAATTCAGATGTGTGGAGATGCTGTTTCCACAGCTGTAGGGTCAGCTAAAGCATATAGCCTGAGGCCTTGTGCTCATCTGAAGTCTGTGGAGATTTCCCATCTCCTATCAGATCTCCTGCTCCTTGCCTTTGTTTCGCTGTCCTTGGTTCTACACGTGTACTTCTGTGATTGAGGTAAACGTCAATACACACGAACAAACTTTGACTTGAACACCAACTCCAGCCTCTTTTTTTTGCTCAGCAGTGACTTCTCTCGGCTCTCTGTTGTAGTTCTCATGTCGAACATTGCTTGCGGTTTCATACCGAGCTAGCGAAATGATTTTGATTGTTAACACAGTTTTGAGTAAAATTCCTCAAGACAGTGTGATTGTGTGTGTGTGTTAGAATGGGGAATGTGTCTCAAAGAACAAAACCGGTCTAAACTACAATCGCACAGAGTCTTTCTCTCCAGATGAAAGTGTATTTACCCTCTGTTCTCTCACCTAACCCGAAACTAGTGAAGTATGGAGTGCCACAAGGCTCCGTCTTCGGCTTTGACCTGTCAGTCAAACTCTTACCTGCGCTGACGTCTCGAGCCGAGGGAGGCTAACAGATATTTTAAACAGCCTTTCAAATGTCTAAACCAAAGACAGATCTGTCTCTGCAGAAAAAAGAATTATGTGTGCTTTTATCTCAGCGTGTGAGGAAATTGGTTGTTGCCATAATTCATCTCAAAATTAGTAAGACATAAAACTTGAGTTTTTTCAAATAATTACATTTATAAACTCACATGCGTCTTTATTACTTCTGCTTCTTTGTTTAAATGCCCAATATGTACGTTTTTTTAATATTAAAAAAATATTCAAAAACAATACAAGAACAGCGTTGTATTTTTTGCTGACTTACATGCTGATACTATCCAAAATGTTTCAAAGAATCCCATGATTCTACGCTCATCATGGCAACATCATGCTGCACCATTGTTTGTTGTAAATAGACGCCCTCTAGTGATTGTTTCCTGTGAGGGTTATGCTTAGGCATAGAGAATATACTTCTGTCTTTTGGAAGTCCCTGGTAAACAATAAAACCCAACATACGTGTGTGCATTCCTACATTTTGAGGACCAAATGTCCCAAATTTAGCAATGCGGGTAAATTTTGACCCTGTGGGGAATATTTTTTTGGTCGTCATAGGAAAAATGCGTCATAAATCTCACAGAATGAGGTGTTGTGAAAATGTAAAAATGCTGATTATTTCCTGATTATGATTATGATTATGATCCTGATTATTTCCTGATTATGATTGGATAGTGGGAGAGAATATACAGTATGTACAGTAGAAACACTGTTATGCTAATGGAAAGTCTCCATAAAGGCAGCTGTACAAGTGTGTGTGTGTGTGTGTGTGTGTGTGTGTGTGTGTGTGTGTGTGTGTGTGTGTGTGTGTGTGTGTGTGCGTGCGTGCGTGCGTGCGTGCGTGCTAGTCAAAGCTGATCTCACTCTGCGCTGCTCCTCTGGTGTTTCATTAGAGAGTGTGTGAGATCAGGCCTGATTCTCCAGCTCTCCTCACACCTCACGCTCAGGACACACACCGCAGGTCACCGAGAGAAACGCGGCCTTCTCATCCTGCTGATATTCACACACTGTGGTGAAAAAAGCGACCGCCAGCCTTAATTTACTGCGTTCATCATCCTCCTCAAATAGACCAGTGAACTGTAGCTTTTGCCTCTCACAGTGGCGTATGAAACTGCAGAGCTCAGTCAAATCTCTAACATGATCCTAATGTGACCTTTGTATTAGAGAAAACGATGCTAGTTTTTAAAGCTGCATGATATTGGGAAAAAGGACGTTGCAACAGTGACGAGGCTACATAAGGGCCGGAGTGCACTGGCCCACTCAGATTGAAGGCTGGCCCACCCAGATAGTAATATTTTTAAGCTGAAAAATCCTGCAAAAAACATGTAAGGGATTTAAGACGAAATATGAATGTAATTTGATGTTGACAATAAACAGCGCCTCTTCGTTAGGTAAAAATGGAACTGTCCAATCGTTGCTCCTCACTGTTGTTTTTGACTTGATTTGATTGAAAACTTAATAAATAATAAATCAATTCACTGTAAGAATCAGTACAAAATTGCTAATATTTATATTTTTATCACTGAATGACAAGCTCTGTTTTTTATCCATCCATCCATCCATCCATCCATCCAATCAAATCCATTCCATCCTTCCAAATCCATTCCATCCTTCCCAATCCATCCATCCATCAATCCCAATCAATCCATCTATCTATCCATCCGTCCATCCAAATCCAATTTGTCCATCCATTCATCCATCCATCCATCCCAATCTAATCCACCCATCCATTCGTCCATCCATCCCAATCTGTCCATCCATCCCAATCTAATCCATTCATACATTCATCCATCCATCCCAATCCATCCATCCATCCATGTTGGATACTCAAATGTCAGCTCACAACTCTGACTTCTTTATGTCAGAGATTATTATATACTTACTACCACTCTATTCCACCTAAGGTTCACTCACTTAAAATTTGCTATAAATCTGCTATAACATGAACCTAATGTGGCCTTCATATTAGGCAAAATAATGCAGTTTTTTTGTTTTACGTTGCTATTTTTTTTTCTGCAATATACAGGGTGGGCCATTTATATGGATACACCTTAATAAATTTCATAGACCGTTGCTTTCAGATGAGCCCAAAGATAAAAGTCTAAGGCGGTCAGAACGGGAGATCTTGGGGGCCATTCAACTGGCCCACGATGACCAATCCACTTTTTAGGAAACTGTATTGAGGAAACCAATCCCATTTTATTAAGGTGTATCCATATAAATGGCCCACCCTGTATATTGTGATATGACTATATTTGGAAAGAATTCATCATTTTATTCTTATTTTTATTTTTTTATTTTTTAGAGGAGTGAATCTTTACAAGATGTAAAAATATATATATAAAATCAAAAAATTAATTAAATGCATTAATAAAGTAACTTTTTCAATTGCATTTATTTATGTATTTTATTATGTTTTTTTTTTGTTTATTATTTATCCTTTTTTTCACAAAATAAATTAAAGTCCAGATGAAAGCAATAAAACTGATAAAAAAGAAATACAGCTCTTTATGGTTTTGGCTGGAGTCTAACAGTATTGAGGTAGAAATGCATTAATCAAATGTGAAATAACACCCTGTAGTCTTCATTAAATAAATTATTAAATACAATTCATCTTAAAATGGCAAACTTTATGATTTCTCTCCAAATGGTTTGTTCACTTGAAATTGCTTGTGATGTGACTATTGCAGATTCACACATTGTGATATTAATGCTGAAGCGATAATATTGTGCAGCTCTAGCTAGTTTTAATTCAATTTAACACCCTGAAACAGAAAAAAAAACATTAAAGGGATAGTTCACCCAAAAATAAAAATAAAAACATACTACTGTGGTTTCTTTAAGAGTTGTTTTCTTTTGTTGAACACTAAAGAAGATAACTTTGAAGAAAGCTGAACACCATTGTCCTTCACACTAGGAAAAACAAATGCTGTTGGAAGTCAATGGTTTCCAGATTTCTTCTTTTCCAAAATCTTTCTTTTGTGTTCAACAGAAGAAAGTCAAACATGTTTGTAACAAGCAAAAGCTGAGTAAATGATTACAGAATGAACAGTTTTGAATGAACTGTCCCTTTAGATTTAGTCCTTTCATTCGCATCAGTCATGGGATTTATTTGATGAAGGTTTTGCAAGGAAACGCCAGTGTTACAAACCATGATTTCGGGTCATTTAATCATCATGGTGGATGTGGATTTAACCGTTTGACCCCCAGCACTGTTTGCTTTCCTCTATTTTAAATCGATGGTCCGTTCGCCCGTGTAAGATATGTTTATAGATTCCAACAACTGTATATTTTCCTTCAATATGACACACACAGCGAGTCCATCCTGGGCGAGACTCGGGGGGATTCACAGAGGTCGACATTTTAATACCAGTAATTACATTGCAATCTTCCTGCGAATCCACCTGTAAAATTGTATTAGGTATGCGATTTCCCATGGTCCTGTTGAGGGGGGACGTCCTGTTTCAGATGTTTGATTATTTAATCAGAGGCTGATCTGAGGTCTCACACATTTCTCAAGGTCATGGGAGTTTCCACATAGAGCTGCGTGTGGATGTTACAGCGCTGCGATGATGAATGTCGTGCACCCTTGTGCATTATGGGTCATGGGTAGAGCTATGAGCAGACAATACTGGAGGTCTTGGGAATTTAAGAGAAGAGTTCTGTACAGTAAATTAAAACCTTTCTGTATGTGGAGTTTGGGAAGTCTTGTTTTTAGTAACAGGGCAACACGGTGGCTCAGTTGTTAGCACTGTCGCCTCACAGCAAGAAGGTTGCTGGTTCGAGACCCGGCTGGGCAAATTGGCACTTCTGTGTGGAGTTTGGATGTTCTCCTTGTGTTGGCGTGGGTTTTCTCCGGGTGCTCCGGTTTCCCCACAGTCCAAACACATGTGGTATAAGGGAATTGGGCAAGT
The DNA here is from genome assembly GCA_903798205.1 of Danio tinwini. Lineage (NCBI taxonomy): Eukaryota > Metazoa > Chordata > Actinopteri > Cypriniformes > Danionidae > Danio > Danio tinwini. The sequence continues at coordinate 2,221,763 of CAIGQZ010032523.1, forward strand.
AAAATTATTTGTGGCATAAATTCAACAAGGTACTGGAAATATTCCTCAAAGATTTTGCTTTATATTGACATGATAGCATCACCAGGTGCTGCAGATTTGACAGCTGCACATCCATGATGTGAATCTCCCATTTCACCACATCCCAAAGGTGCTATATTGGATTGAGTTCTGGTGACTGTGGAGGCCATTTGAGTACAGTGAACTCATTGTCAGGTTTAAGAAACCAGTCTGAGATGATTCACGCTTTATGATGTGGTGTGTTATCCAGCTGGAAGTAGCCATCAGAAGATGGAGACACTGTGGTCATTAAGGGATGGACATGGTCAGCAACAATACTCAGGTAGGCTGTGGCGTTGACACGATGCTCAATGCTGGCACTAATGGACCCAAAGTGTGCCAAGAAAATATCCCCCACACCATTACACCACCACCACCAGCCTGAACCGTTGATACAAGGCAGGATGGATCCATGCTTTCCTGTTGTTGACGCCAAATTCTGACCCGACCATCCGAATGTGGCAGCAGGAATGGAGACTCATCAGACCAGGCAACGTTTCTCCAATCTTCTATTGTGTAGTTTTGGTGAGCCTGTGTGAATTGTAGCCTCAGTTTCCTGTTCTTAGCTGACAGGAGTGGCACCCGGTGTGGTCTTCTGCTGCTGTAGCCCATCCGCCTCAAGGTTGGACGTGTTGTGTGTTCAGAGATGCTCTTCTGCAGACCTCTGTTGTATTGAGTGGTTATTTGATTTACTGTTGCCTTTCTATCAGCTGGAACCAGTCTGGCCATTCTCCTCTGACATCAACAAGGCATTTGCGCCCACACAACTGCCGCTCACTGGATATTTCCTCTGTTTCAGACCATTCTCTGTAAACCCTAGAGATGGTTGTGCATGAAAATCCCAGTAGATCAGCAGTTTCTGAAATACTCAGAGCAGCCCGTCTGGCACAAACAACCATGCCAGGTTCAAAGTCACTTAAATCAGCTTTCTTCCTCATTCTGATGCTCAGTTTGAACTGCAGCAGATCGTCTTGACCTTGTCTACATGCCTAAATGCATTGAGTTGCTGCCATGTAATTGGCTGATTAGAAATTTGTGTCAATGAGCAGTTGGACAGGTGTTTTTTGGTTTATTTACGGTTGTGAATTGCATTATATGATGTTATAGAAATAATATCTGGAGTAAATAAGCTTGTAAAAAAACAGAAAATGCACTGGAGTTTATTGCAAGGTTTCTGTAGCATAATATACAACACCAACAGAGACAATACAGCACTGCAAACTATTAAATATGTTCATAAAAGTCACATTTTCAAACTTTCCAAGATGAAAATTGTTGGAAGATCAAGCTCTTATAATACAGTTTATACACATAAATAAATGGGTTAAAATAAAAACATTAATCACAAAATATGGAAAACTGCAGATAACATTTTTGTTACCTGATAAAGGTCTATACCAGGGTCCTGAAGGTTCGGTATCCTCCAAATTTTGGACCTGCAAGGATGTTTCTAGAAAGCCTAGTAAGAGCTTGATTAGCTAGCCCAGGTGTGTCTGATTGGGGTTGGAGCTGAAATCTGCAGGACACCGGACCTCCAGGACTGAGATTGAGAACCCCTGCTCTGTAATCACCCATTGCATTGTCTTGTTTATTATAATATCGCCCTGATCACACAGTAGGTACTGAAGCGTGTCATTGTGATTATAGGTTATGAATAAAACTTGACCGTAGTGTTTAGGAACATGCAGTAATCTGGAAGCAGTTGTTCTATTCAAAACAAGACGATCCCTCAGACTCCTATAAAGTGTGTTTGAAGGTTGACTTTGAGGATTGAAGATTTATCCCAGCATTACTCATTTACTCACGCACACACATCCTCAGCTTATACACTGAAAACAAAAATGATTCATTGGATTTACTAACTTTTTGTAAGGGTTAGTGGTTGCTTACAATTTATATGAGCTGAATTCAAACAAACAAATTAAATGTAGTAATGCTCAGCTTAATGTATTTAATTCAGCCCACATCACGTGCTTTCAAGCACTTACCTTAAAAACATGCAGTAAATCCAACAAGTTATTTTTTTTTTCAATGTAGAAGCTAGCGCCGATATGCTAGATGTCCGCCAGCACATTTTTTCAGCTCATGGCGAAGTTGTGTCTTATTAGTTCGCAGGCCGCCTCCACATTCTGGTACGGGATGATGACCTGGTGGAGCAGTGAGAACATTCGGGCCCGTTGTTTTCAGGGTAATGCTACTGTGACGCTGTGCAGGCCATTTTTAGCATGGTGTACGGCATGTTTTAAGCAATTGTTAACATAATTTGAGGTTCTGATAGTAGTTTTTAGCATGCTGTGAGAATGCTATCAGCAGTCATTGGTGTTTAATATGGTTTTAAACACCACCAACATTTTAATAGCATGTTTTGAGTAATTGTTGTTAAAGTACGCATGAAATCAAAACCAACCATATTGATTTTGTTAGCTCGCATTGCTAGTTTTGTGCTGAACAATTGATCGGTTTGTGTCATTAAGAAGCAAAAACAATTTGCACTTGTTATCTTTAATTGAAATCTGAAAATGCACTTCCTGTTTGTGTTCAGGTAAATCTTCAGATTAGATCTGTCTAAGGTATTGGGCGTGGCTAACATACTTAACCACGCCCCTCCAGCTGTCAGCGCTATGCCAGCAAACAGAAATGGTGAGGAGGAGGAGGAGTCTGTTAGGTTGTAATAACTCTCCCCAAACCCTTTTCCCCATCTTTCTGAATGAAACGCCTACTTTACTACAGCCAATCAGCTCGCAGTAGAAAAAAAACAAGCCACGCCCACTCTTTTCTCGTTTAATTCTGTTTCTCTAGGATCTGCGTCACAATTAGGGATGTGCGATACCACTGGTTTCCGATACCAAGTAAAATGAAGGCGAGTATCGTTGATACCGATCTGATACCGATGCTTGCCCAAAAATGACTGTTTGGAAAATTAAAGTGACAAGTAGTGTACTTAAAAGCGTCACTTCATACTGAATACAAGACATATTATGGGTTATTCTGGTTTATCGATGAAGAATTATCATACAAAAAAAGAGCCAACTTAGATATTTATTGACAGCATCTGAGCATGTATATCTTAAAATGCCTGCCTGAACATCTTAACATACAACAATAAACATTCACACTTTTTAATTATTATTTTTTTTATAATTAGCTCAGGGACACATTTTACTCCAAGCTGAACTATTGCAGACATTTTGGTCATTTATATATTTTATTACTCATTTTCATAAGTTCCAAAACAAATTTGTTTTAAGAATTCAGGGAACTGCTGTTGTTTTATCATCATCACAAAAACCCAAGCCCCCAAAATACAGCCCCATCGCCACATTTTCTCCCTTTGTGCCTGGATAGTGCCTGCCTGCTGCACCTAAGGACTCTGAAAGCGATGTCTGTCTCCTGTTCCTCCCCTTTCCTCCTCTTCTGATCGCCTAGTCATGACTTTGTCATATTCTGTCCTGTGATTTATATGTAGATGTTTGATTAGGTTTGTGGTAGTACCTCACTGTTTTGTTACATGTGTCACAAACCGCATCGTTTGAGTTTATGGAGGTGAAGTAGCTCCATACACTTCGCTTGCGGTCACCCAAATCCAATGACAGCGTGACTGAACAACATGTGCCAGCAGACTGAGTGGTTAGCTAGCGTACTCTGCAGGTGGACAGTGCCATATTACGCACATGACTTGGCAGGCGGAAGAACAAGTAGTTCCGACTAAGTTGGCATTATTCAAATAAACTAGGGTAATTGTGGTTACTTTGCGCTGTATTTCTATTTCCATAAACGATTCTAGAACATACAAAGCTGGTATCGGAGAGGTCGATATTTTAGTATTATTAGCATTATATTTAATTAACTACATGTTTTGAGTAGTTGTTAGCATGTTATGCAGATGTCAATGTATTTTAGCTGTTTATTAGCATGCAGTAAGATTGCTGTTATATTCCCGTAGGATGTTATTTGGTTGTATTGTGTTTAGAATGCACATCAATCATAGGATAGCATGCAAAAGAACATGCTATCTACTGATTAGCGATATAAATATTTGCACATGTCCACTTAATAGCCTCAATTGTGCTGACAGCACTCAGTGGCTCACAACATTGTTTCTGTCTCAAGCACAAACAAGCCTTATGCGATATAAAGCTGTAAAATGACTGTCGAGTGCTTTAATTTGCTTTAATACCTACTCAAGAAAACAATCTATTACCATAATTGCTCTGTAACTCCTCTGACAAGGCCTTGTGGGAACCGGGTGAGGAATGTTTGCGCTGAATGGAGCGAGGCTTCAGTCTGTCCTCCTTTTTCCTTCAGTCTTTTGTGTTTCATGAAAGAGTTCCTCTCAGAAACGTCCGTCAGACGCAGGCGTGAAATCAGCGCCGTCTGTCCTCTAGACACGCACAAACAAACATAAAGGGTTAACCTTTAACATGTCTTGTGTGTTCAGATAGTTGGGATTTAAATACAGAAACTCTCATTAAACTTGCTCTGAACTATATAGTTAAAGTCAGCATTGTTAGCCCTGCTAATTTTTCCCCCAATTTCTGTTTAACGGAGAGAAGATTTTTCCAACACATTTCTAATCATAATAGTTTTAATAACTCATCTCTAATAACTGATTTATTTTCTCCTTGCCATGATGACAGTACATAATATTTGATATTTTTCAAGACATTAGTATTTAGCTTAAAGCGACATTTTAAAGCTTAACTAGCTTAAAGTTAGGGTAAATAGGCAAGTCATTGTATATTTGATGGTTTGTTCTGTAGACCAGTGGTCCCCAACCCCCAGGCCAACTGGTACTGGGCTGCACAAGAAATGATTAATTATTTCAGTTTTATTAATTATCTAAGTCTGAGCGATCTTTTATTTTGAAAAAGGATTGTGTTCTCTCGGTTACATCTCAGTCACTTGAGCATCAAAATGACCCACGCACTTGCGAAATGGGTAATAAACAGATATCTTTGGAAAAGTCACTGGGGAAAAGGCCCAGTAAAGGACCCGCAAACTGCCAAGGAATAAATTTGCAACCCAATTGTCAACAAATCAGGTGAATCCAGCATGTCTGTGCAAGAAGATCAACTTCTGGAGATGGCAAATGAGGCAGACCGTCACGTCTTTTCCATGCGCAAGGTCGTTATTTTCAATAGAGACGCAAAGTTTGCACGATTATATTTGGGAGCGACGCACTGGTGCCTTCCAGATCCAGGCGCACCCAAAAACTCTAGAACACACAAGCCGTGTCACTCGTATACTTTTGAATGAGAAAAAAGTGCAACGGTCAATATGGCCAATGAAACCCCGCCTACTAGTACAGGAGCCAATCATTGATCGATATAGACTGACGTTTCTCCTGGGGAAAAGCTCGGACCAGGCGTGTGCTTTCATGACAGTTTGATGGTCAACAAACACACTGGAATCTCAGCCAATACTTGCTTTACAAACAAGAAATATATCCACATAAAGTTTGACATCTGTACTTTTAAATGAACCAACTACACTTGAAAACAAACATTTTTTGTTTTGTGATCTGTATGAAACAAACGCGAGGTATTGTCCGTCCTGTCAAACGCACATCACATGACAGCAACTACTCAAACGTCCACAGACTTGTAAAGAAGTCTCTGGCTGTCGTTTCTGGAGGAGATTCACCATCAAGTTGTGAATTACTTCAGAAGAGCAGCATGATCTGACAATCATTATCCAGAGGATGATAATGTGTAGAACGGCCATAAATAAGGCTGGTGTCGTGATCTTGTTTCTTTTGAGTGCACATGTGCATTAGATTGGGCAACATGGAAAATTGCCAATTTTGTTTGATTCAGACGTTTAGAAACAAAACTTTTGGGGCGGTTGTTGTTTAATTTTATTGGTGGTTCCAAATATGTAATGTAAGCTTGGGTAACAGTTTTGGAGAATTTGATGTTTCCCCATTCAGACAGAATGCCCGAGCATACTGCTCAAGAGGCGATTCAAAGATGGCTGCCAAGCATAATTACTTGCTGTAAAGGGGCTTTGGGGCACCAGTTAAAAACATCTTCAGAATGTCGTGAGCACACCGCAAATCACTTGACTAGACCTGACAGATCAGCTTAATATATTATATGGAACATATACATACTCCGGTAGACTAATTATCTCAGACAAACACTGCAGTGCTTTTTAATTTTCTTCAAAAATAAAACTTGTATCAGAGTTTCAGCAATGTTTTGTCAGCTTGTCATCTTCTGAGAAAACGATTGATGGTCGCCTTGAAAAGTACGTACACCCACCCTATCCATCCCCAAACCAAACCCCTCCTCCCAACCACTGGGCTGCGGTAAAGATTGTCAAGCATTGACCAGTCTGCAGTGATAAAAAGTTTGGGGACCACTGCTGTAGACTATCAAAATCAAATATTGCTTAAGGGGGCTAATAATATTGACCTTAAAATGGTTTTGAAAAACTAAAATCTGCTTTTATTCTAGCTGAAATAAAACAAATAAGACTTTCTCCAGAAGAAAAAATATTATAGGAAATACTTTGAAAAAAAGTACTATTTTTAAGTAAAAAGTACTACTAACCACTAAGCCACCATGTCGCCCCTAAAGTTGATTTTTTTCCAATATATATTTGAAGTTTCACTCAGAGTAAGGGATAAAGGACATCCAGGCGGTTGTTATCACAGAATAACTGAATGTATTTCGTCCCATTTTTTCGAGTCATATTAGTTTGTTGAATCCTTAATTAAATGCAAAGCTGACGCAACGAAAACGGCTGAATGGAGTATACACTAAACTGTGCATTATTCAGACACTAGATGATGCCGAACAATAAAAAACTCAAAACTGACAGAAACTAAACAGCTGATGGAGTATACACTAACCTGCATGTTATTCAGCCACAAGATGTCCTGCATAGTTTAGCTGCAGCTTCCTGGACGTTTTAGTATACCTTTTAGTATACCTTAGAGCTTGATTAGCAGGTTAAGGAGTGTCTAATTGGGGTTGAAACTAATATATGCAGAATACCGGCCCTCCAGGATCAAGTTTGGACACCCCTGGTCTAGAGAGTAGTGGTTGTTATCTGGGAATAACATACCTTAAAATGTCGTGACTGACCAATCAGAATCATGTATTCCAGACAGTCATGTAGTAATGGCTAATATTGCCCACATTGGATTTGAATGTGATTAGGACTACAAATACAAGTAATTAAAAAAGAGGAAACTACAAACCTGGCAGATTAAGAGGAGATGCTTTCCTATCTTATTCTATCTTAATTCTAAGCTGATGAAAAATATTAATTTCATGTTTTCTGCATTTTATTTCAGCTACAACAACAGACTCCGCAGATGAACCTGCTGCTGCATCTTCAATATGGTAGGAAATTAATAAAAAATAAAAAATAAATGTGGATGGTGGGATGAAGTGATCGACAGGACATGTGACTGCATTTATAACTCACAAAGTGCTTCACAGTAGAAGAAAACCAAAATCAAAACCGGTTTAACAAGTACAAAAACTCTAAAGTTTCAGAGTCATGTTCTCAAAAGTATTGAGTTTGTTATCAAGCTGTACTGATAGTTTAAAAATGTCTATTTCCTGCTAACATTTGAGTGCTGTTGAGACACTGCCGATTAGCCATTGTGTTCACATGCCCAACTGAAATGACTGTGATTGGCTGTGAAGGTCATCAGTTCACCACTCTTCACCAAGTACAAACACAGGCTGCATCTGAAATCGCCTACTACTCTGTAGGTACTGTATTTGAATTAGAATGTACTATTCGACCGCTAGAATAGCATGTACTTTATAGTATGAATGCGAATAATATGAATGGAACTTGGATGTACTGCATCTAGTGTTGTCACGATACTGGAATTCAGTACTGTTTTTTTTAAAAACGTCCATTTCCCGCTAACATTTGAGCGTGTTTTTAAACAGCACTGATTTGCCATTGTGTTCATTGTGTGTATTGGTACTGAATTCCAGTATCGCGTTCAAAGATGTTCCCAAAAAAAGAACCAAAAACACTGTCTAACCATTCAGTGAGACTTCAGTGGTTCAACTATAATCATACAAATCTCCAATAACACTTTTGTGTGCCAAAAAAACTGTAAGGATGCTTTTTTATTTGCCTTGTGCATTTACTGCAGGCTGTATGACGTATTGCCATTAGAGTCACACTGTGAAAAATGCAGGGTTCCACACAATTCATTCATATTGTCCCAACACACATGGATTAACTTTACAGACTTACATTTAGGTGGATGGAACATGAAAAAATGAAGTTGTCCCAATGAGATCTCAATAATTGTGTTTCAGCTTATTTTAAATAAGTAGTTGTATAAAAAACACAAATGTTGCGCTGCTGGTGATGAACGCTCACCTCATTTGTTAATCCGCTTGTTAAGTCATGTGACGTATGCGAGACTGTTTCCGGGTCCAAGCCGCTACTCATTTGAATTGAGAAAATATTCATTTATTAAAGTGAATTTTATATTAAATCATGGTGTACACAACAGTCTCTAGACTTGCTGCATCACGACTACCAAAATTTTAAACAATTTAAAAAAAATTATTTTCTGGCCATTGGACGTTAGGCATATATATATATATATATATATATATATATAT
>CAIGQZ010032523.1:2253938-2269402 GCA_903798205.1 Danio tinwini
GTGTGTGTGTGTGTGTGTGTGTGTGTGTGTGTGTGTGTGTGTGTGTGAGGCCTCCTCCTCTGCTGACAGTAACAGATTGTCTTTATCAGACTCTGCCTCCGTCAGTTCCTGCAGTAATATCTCCTCTCTGCTCTTTGATGAGAGTCTGAAGTGAAGTTATCAGACTGACCGTGAGGGCTCCTCAGGGCAGGTGATGCTGCATTGTTCAACTTTCAACATCAGAAGTCAACATAGCAGAGATAAAGCTCCGATAATGCAATTCACAACCATACATTTGAAAGAGAACACTGCTTTATTATGCACTATAACATTATGCCCCTTTATACAAGATTTTGTTAAAGAAGTAAGAAGTTTCAGCTCAAAAAAACACACTAATGTTTTCTAACTCTCTGAAACTGACCCTTTTAGACTCTGATCCTGATTGTGTTGTTTTGGTGACTGCCGCTTTAAATGGTCAGGAACACTGAAACACATGTTTTGAGCTGTTGACAGTCATATAAGTGTCCCACGCTGCTAAAAACACTATGAGGACACATACATTGATTGTTTTTGCGTTATTTCGAGCAAATTCGTTCTTCCGGTTTGAAAATAAATTTAGAAGCTACATCACAGTCATGAGATCCTTGTGTAAACTCCAGCGTGGAGACTGGATGTCTGTACCGTGCGGTACAATGGGACATCTTTGAGCTTTCAGCATTAATTCATGAGATAGACTTGGTTCGAACCAATCAGCGCGCTCTATTGTGAATGAGGTGCAACTTCATTAATATGCATGATAGCTTTGAAGACTGTTCTTACCTGTTATAGTGTTCAGACGGCAGAGAGATGCCACACTGTGTTGCCATCCGTAATTAAAACAAGTGGAAGAATTATTAGGAGATATGGGTCATCAGTGTTGTTAATTAATGTGCTGCAATGTTTTGTTTTTAATTCCTCGCTATGAGAGCGAAGCTGGACTCACCTGTGGATTACAGTGGTCTGCTAACATGTGGCAGAAATACGTTTGTAAGGAACATGTTTTACCAGACAGCTTTTCACATCTGAAAATGAGGAAATCTGGATTTGCCACTCGTCTCCTTTTAAAAAACACGTGGCACTCTCCACAAAACTCCACTCTCCAGCAGTTCCTCACATCCAATATCTCGTTTGTCATAGGGGACATGCATGAAGTGTTCCTGAATTAAAAAAATAAAAAAAAGTGCCGTCGGCGCCAGTGATGTAGTGGTTAGTGTGTCGACACACTACTCCGGTGCTCACGGTGACCCGAGTTCGATTCCATCTCGCAGTCCTATCCCGATCCTTCGCTTCTCTCTGCTCCCCATGCTTTCCTGTCAATACTCTCTACTGTCCTATCGAATAAAGCTGAAAACCCTAAAAAGATAATTATATAAAACAAAAAAGTGAAAGTGCTGAACTGCAGTTAAAGTTGTAATAATTTGGCGAATAATTTGATTACTGATGTCCATGTAAACACAGTCACTGTCTTTCTCCCCTGCATCTGTGTTTGTGTTGCCTCTGTGAAAATCAGCGCATGCTCGGACCGAAACTCCCATTTTCATGCAAACCCTTCCCTCTTTCCTTCCATGACACTCCCACTTAAACAAATGATGGACTCACCCACTATAAACTGAGCCATAAACGCCTATGCTGCAGGTTCAAAACAGCACAAAACTCTAATGTCAGATGGCTGCTTCTCACTCAGTGCTGCTGTTTATGCTAATGAGGGACACTAATGGTCACTAGTGGGTGGGGCTTTTACCCCTCTGATGACAAGTACTAAGGGAGAATGTCAATCAAAGTGTTTCTGCAGACTGTTTTTATTAAGTGTGATTAAAAAAAATATAATTAACTAATGTTTACCATTAGTGGCTGGTTATATTCACACACTGCTGACGCACAACTGTGTTTAAACCCCTTATAAAAGTGATTTTTGCATAATAGATGCCCTTTAATGCAGTCATTGACTTAATAAACAAAAAGGAAACGCTGTAGATTTCTGCTTTTAAACCGTCCCGGGAGTCAAGTTGAGTTATCCTTCGACTGCTTGCTACAGATGTTGTTGATCGACTTGAAGCTTTATTAAACCCGGATCCTTCCTTTGACTCATATTCTGTGTATCCATTATTGGAAATCTGATATATAATAATATCAGCGCTCAGACGCCACGCACCACAAGGCTCGCTAAATCGATTATTAATGTTAAATTATGCTTGAAAACTCCAGATTTCTTCCATTTGGCTCTGATATAGACTATACGTCTTCCCTCAAACTCTCATAAACACAAACGCAGTCAGAAGGAAATATTAGCATAAATACATTAGAATATGAATAAGTGTGAGCGCACCGTTCTCCCTCAATAACGATTAATATTCATTCACGCCGCAGTCTTCAGATCAGGCTCACTACCCAACAATCCACAACTATTAATATTGAAATGCAGCTTTTCTTTAGCAGGGGTCGTCCGCATTGGGCTGTTTCTGCCGTGGTTTAGCGCGAGATCTTGATAAGTTTCTCCTGAGAGCTGCACTTGAGCACAGTCTTTCTAGCCGCCGGTGTCATCTGCAGAATCCAATTTAACACAAAGCGCTTTTATTTACACACGAGCCTGAGATAAACATACCTGAATGACTTCTGTCCAAAACCATTATGCTCGGAAATTTCGCTTCTTTTCTTCTTTCTTGCTTCTCTGAAATCCATCTTTTTTTCTTTTTTTTAGAGCTTTGTCCTCGATTTTTATTGTCAGAAAGTCCACTGTCAGCACTTTTACAAATAAATGTTCGTCTCTGGCATCTGTAGTTCAGTGAAGTTTAAAAATGTTTTTACACTCACCGGCCACTTTATAAGGTACACCTGTCTAACTGCTCGTTAACGCAAATTTCTAATCAGCCAATCACATGGCAGCAACTCAATGCATTTAGGCATGTAGACATGGTCAGGATGTTCTGCTGCTGTTCAAAGCGAGCATCAGAATGGAGAAGAAAGCTGATTTAAGTGACTTTGAATGTGGCATGGTTGTTTGTGCCAGACAGGCTGGTCTGAGTATTTCAGAAACTCAGATGGTTTCTTCAGATGGAAAATCTTGGATAATTTTCACGCACAACCATCTCTAGGGTTTACAGAGAATGTTCTGAAAAAGAGGAAATATCCAGTGAGAGGCAGTTCTGTGAGCGCAAATGCCTTGTTGATGCCAGAGGAGAATGGCCAAACTGGTTCCAGCTGATAAAAAAGACAACAGTAACTCAAATAAGCACTCGTTACAACCGAGGTCTGCAGAAGAGCATCTCTGAACACACAACACGTCCAACCTTGAGGCGGATGGGCTACAGCAGCAGAAGACCACACCGGGTGCCGCTCCTGTCAGCTAAGAACAGGAAACTGAGGCTACAATTCACACAGGCTCACCAAAACTGGACAATAGAAGATTGGAGAAACGTTGCCTGGTCTGATGAGTCTCCATTTCTGCTGACACATTCAGATGGTTGGCTCAGTATTTGGCATCAACAACATGAAAGCATGGATCCATCCTGCCTTGTATCAGCGGTTCAGGCTAGTGGTGGTAGTGTAATGGTGTGGGGGATATTTTCTTGGCACACTTTGGGTCCATTAGTACCAATTGAGCATCGTGTCAACGCCACAGCCTACCTGAGTATTGTTGCTGACCATGTCCATTCCTTAATGACCACAGTGTCTCTACGTCCAGCAGGATAACGCACCATGTCATAAAGCGTGAATCATCTCAGACTAGTTTCTTAAACATGACAATGAGTTCACTGTACTCAAATGGCCTCCACAGTCACCAGATCTCAATCCAATAGAGCACCTTTGGAATGTGGTGGAACAGGAGATTCACATCATGGATGTGCAGGCGACAAATCTGCAGCAACTGTGTGATGCTATCACGGAGCAAAATCTCTGAGAAATATTTTCAGTACCTTGTTGAATCTGGTGTTGGCGTGGGTTTCTCCTGGTGCTCTGGTTTCCCCCACAGTCCAAACACATGCACTATAGGGGATTTGAGGAAATGTCTGTAGTGTATTTGTGTGTGTGTGTGTGTGTGTGTGTGTGTTGTGAATGTGGGGGTGTTTCCCAGTACTGGGTTGCAGCTGGAAGGGCATCCAGTGTGTAAAACATATTCTGGAATAGTTGGCGGTTTATTCGACTGTGGTGACCCCTGATAAATAAGGAACTAAGCCAAAAGGAAAATGAATGAATGAATCAAGTGCCAAGGCAGGTATATGCTGCACAATCTTTTCTCAGACTTTTGTTATCTATATTAAAGTTGTCTCATAGCCAGTCTGCAGATTTGAGTTGACAGATTTGTGAAATTGTGTAGCATACAAGTTGAATTTCCAATTTGCAGTGTTTTCGATTTCACTTACATTCTGCCTCATACACTAACTCTATGCACTAGAAACCAAGCAAGCTCACTAGGACATGAAACAGAGCCATCATCCGTCTTCACGCAGCTCTTTACTCACCCTACGAGCTGATTAGCTGATTCTTTTGTATGCTAACGGCAGCAAAAATGCCTCTGCTGTCATGTAGAGTCTAGCTAACAGGCTCTATAAGAATCTCATAATGTTTTACGCACACAACGGACGAATGGCCACAATTACCATTTTACACTTGGCGACTGGTCTGCTGATATGGATTGTCCTGCCCCTCTTTTCTTTGGCGCATTTACATACAAATTGAGGATTTTATATTTATTTATTCTTATTAATCAGCCCCGTGGCATGAACGGCGCAGTGGCGCTCCATCAGTGTTTAAATACATCTCTGTGACATTTGTCCCCTGCTTTAGCATGATAGGGCCGAGCGGGTGGATAATGTAGCCGTGATTACTTTTTCCATTGAAAGGACAAACGCTTTCATTTTTCCTGTCATCTTGAATAAGTGTTAAAGAGGGTTTAGGGCCTTCGCTGTGTGCTCGGTATGCAAAAGGAGTGAAACGCGGAGATGGGTGTATTAAATAACCATTAGCAGCCAGGCTCGGATCCATTATGACAAGCCGCCTCTTGAATGCATCACGGTGATTTGGGTTGAGAGGAATCCACGCTTGGGGCTTGCAGTCCACTTTCTTTTTTCGCTGCGCCATTAATGTATCATCGCTTAAACAGCCGGCATTGGTATGGTAATTCTGTGCGCTGCAGATAAGAGTGAGCTCTTGGTAACCGGGGTCTCGGTTTTACTAAGATAGCCAGCCGGGGGAATCTGGATCTGTGCTAGATCCTTAATTTGATGTGGGGTTTTTTTTGATTGACTGATTGATTAATTATTTTTTGTAATTCATCACTATGGAAGCCTAACTACAAGCTACAGTACCTTGTTGATTTAATACCACAAAGAATTAAGGCAGTTCTGAGAGCAAAAGTGGTCCAACTTGGTACTAGTGAGGTGTACCTAATAAAGTGGCCGGTGAATGTATTTATTTTTTGTGGAAAAAGTTGTTCAGATCATACAAATGTTCTGAACACTGAGATAAGTGGCTATGAACTGATCACTGAAAACGTAATATCAGTCGTAAGTAGATGTCGAGCGATATATCGGTTTTGCCGATTATCTGTTGGCCGATAGATTTTCCAGCTTGCGTTTGTAACTGGAGCGTCTGCGAAGAGAGGAATCTGCACTCTGGGCTTGACGTCCACTTTCTTTTTTTGCTGCACCGGTAATGTATCATCGCTTAAACAGCCGGCATTGGTATGGTAATTCTGTGCACTGCAGATAAGGGTGAGCTGTTGGTAACCGGGGTCTCGGTTTTACTAAGATAGCCAGCCTGGGGAATCTGCATCTGTGCTAGATCCCTAATTTGATGCAGATTATTTTTATTGACTGTTTGATTGATTAATTATTTTTTATAATTCATTACTATGGAAGCCTTACTACATGCTACAGTACCTTGTTGAATCTAACCACAAAGAATTAAGTCAGTTCTGAGAGCAAAAGTGGGTCCAACTTGGTAATAGTGAGGTGTACCTAATAAAGTGGCCGGTGAATGTATTTTTTTTTTTTGTGGAAAAAGTTGTTCAGATCATAAAAATGTTCTGAACACTGAGATAAGTGGCTATGAACTGATCACTGAAAATGTAATATCAGTCATAAGTAGAGGTCGAACGATATATCGGTTTTGCCGATTATCGGTTGTTGGCCGATAGGTTTTCCAGCTTGTGTCTGTAACTGGATGGTCTGCGAAGAGAGGAATCTGCTCTCTGGGCTTGACGTCCACTTTCTTTTTCCGCTGTGCCGTTAATGTATCATCGCTTTGGTAAGAGCAAGGCTTGTTGTTCACTTTTTTTTTTTAAACAGGGCTGTATAACTGGGGATCAATACGTTTTGGCCTGTTTTCCATTATAGGCCCTGCATTGGTTCGCATAACCCAAGATTTTAAATGTAACACCAAATCAAATTAGAGTCTGTAAACTTAATACATAAGTCATATGTTTCCCAATGAAGTATGGTTTGGTTCAGAAAATCACATTTGAAGATGTCCAAATTAGGTTTTTATCAATGCATATTAAAAACTCCTTAAAAAAGATGGCATTAATATTCTAATAAAGAAAAACTATCTTCATAATGGTGACATCAAACCAAAACTGTGTATTCAATTAAACATCAACACCTAAACCTCTAATTAGTAATCATCATCTGCTGAGATCTTGAGCGAGTTCATGTCTTAATTTCAGTTGATTTTAGGGAATTCTGCTTGTGAGTATCTGCTATCTTCAGTAGCTCTCAATAATCACTCAGTAGTCTTCAAAACTCTCAAAAAAGTCCCCAGTTAGACAGCTCAGGTCAGACTCATTCGGCCTAATGTGTATGCTGGCTGGACGTCCATTAAGTGCTCGTACCAAGATCTTGATAGTACATTTCTGAAATTGTGCATCATCTGGAAAGTGCATATGGTCATCTGGTTTTCCTGTTGTTTAACTGGCATAGCATGATGCTAGCAAGGTTAAGGTCAAGGGTTAATTTTCCAGAGAACTGCATGGACTGGTAAAATGCAAGCTGCAATTTTAGGATAAAAGAGTGCATTTGCCAACATTTCCAATCCCAAACTCTGTCAAATATAGAACTAAAATCACACTGGAGACATTTAAGCAGATAAATGAAGACTGAAGTGTACATGCTTCAAATACCAAGCTTGTGCAATATTCAGAATTTGATAAAAGATCAACCTTATAATACCAGTTTAATTTAGTTTTAATCTAAATTGGAATACGATTCTTAGCTTTAGTTTGTAGTGTAAACAGCTATTCTAAATCGTGAGTAATACTTTAAAATGAATTTCCCCAAGACTGATAGAGACAAAGGAGGAGAACAAAGAAGCAGCGCTAGAAGTGTTGCGGGAGAGATCAGAGCCAGTTAAATGAGCAGTCATTCCTGGAATGCGATGTGGACTTGTCAGAGCCAGGTGCCTTGGTCTAAGGGTCAACCGAGAACAGCAAACCTTGTTTGTGTTTTTAACACATCACAGAGAGACCTCCTTGACCCAGCTTCCCTCCATTTCTGAAAGGAAACCGCTCTCAAATGCACTGTGTAAAACTGCACTGAAAGCAGTGGCATTTGCTTAAATGTGCACTATTTACATTCCAAGGAAACTGCAAACTCTTAATTATCCTGGTTTGTTATGAGGCCATCACTTGTATTACAGCAGACTTACTGTGTTGCAGTAGTAAATTATGCAGCCAATTCATACTGAATCTTTATTGGCGCTTCCAGGCGTACAAACTAAAATGTTATTTATACATAGCTTTGATCCTTACAAGCAATGCACTTGTCAAAGAAAGCTAGAATCGAGAATTTAATTTGATCTACATCACGATCAGAGGTTCCGTTTAAACCTAGCATTAATTCACATTGGCCACCGCTGGCATTGCAGCCGATTCTGGCCATGAATGATCCCCTTTGAGTGGATGTTTATAATTCATGGAAGCCAAATGACATGCTCACTGAGCGAATTGTTAGATTGACAATGGATCAAAGAAAGCATTGAAAGCAGACAAAAAGCATCCTAAAGTTGAGACATACATTGTCAAGGAAGATTAAAAATGGAGGTGCCACAGGGTTCGGTCCTTGGTCCCTTTCCTTTGTCATTTATACAGCTGATGCATAGCTTTAACTGTCATTTATTATGTTTATGCTACTAAAAAGTTTTGTTTGATCAGATAACAAAATGCATTGCATCTACATTTAGTGTTGTCCACTTTGTGATCACTTTCAAATCATCCTTAGATTCTGGCACATTTAATGTTGTAGGTTAAGAGAAGTCTGCAGTGCTCCAAATGTTTGCAGCTTCACCTAACCAATTCCACATTCATCTCCAACAATTGCCCCTCTAATCCAATTCCTAATCTCAGCTGTCCTAAGCTAGAAAACTGATCTCTGATCTGTGCGAAAAGGCCGTCTCTTGCAGCTCCCTCATTTGTAGGGCCAAATGTGAGGATCTGTGGCTATTGAGAGTCAAGGCGGTCTAATCCTATTAAGAGGGAGATAGAGAAGGGGAGAAAACCTTTTGAAAGTGGCTGCAAAAAGAGCCGTAGAGCACGGAGAGCACAACCACCATCACGTTTCTGCTGGGTTTAAATCCAACAGAGAAATCCCACTTTATAAGAAGAATAGCAAGACTGTGCTTAAGCGGTACTGAAATTTGGTTTAAAACCTTGCATCATGAAACCGCAGTCATAAAATAGCCCACCTTCCTGAAGAGTTTGAGTGAATATATCCGCTGCGATATAGCTACCATTTCAAAAAACAGAGGCTTAATTGAATTCAAAGGAGATTTAGTCTTGGCCTCCTGCAGTTTAGATGAAGCTCAGTGGTGTTACGGAAACCCAAACCTGAGCAGTCCCCCAGACCTGAAGCCCATGTGGCCGGATCTCAGCCGCCCTTCTTGGCCTGGAAAAGGTAAAATCTTCAAAGGCGTTGGTTCTACTCCTCCATTATGGCTCCAGAAGGAGTCTCAGATAAAGCTAATCACCAAATGAACTTCTATTATATGACCTCCTGAAGTGCACCCCCATTGGTTAAGCTCAAGTTGTTCTTCACCGTCTAGAATGTCAAAAACTTTTAAACATTTTTTTTTCTAAACTCTTTCTTGACAGTACACTCATACCCAACAAACGCGTGCATGCAGTCAGTTATGCAGGAAAAAGAGATGGTGCATATATCCAGTCTTAAATGTCACAGTGGCATCCTGCTCATTTTCACGCGCCTACTTGCTACACAAAGAAGTCTTTAAGTTATAGTGTTTATTATTTAAATCTGCTGAGGATTTGGAATTGCAGTTATATTGTGTTCGAAATGAAAGATAGCAGACAGCAGCTGACCATGTGGGTATGGCAGTGTCTGTCACTGTTACGGTGTAAATCTTATGTAGTGCTCATGCTGCCTGGTTCCACAGCCCATTACATCAGGCCGATGACTCTTCATTGTTCCTGCATTGTTCTGCCTAGCCACAGCCATATCACCCTGCAGCTCAAGAGCGGTTACTCACTGAAGCTAAATAGGACTGAGCCTGGACAGTACCTGGATGGGAGACCACATGGGAAAAGTAGGTTGCTGTTGGAAGTGTTGTTAGTGAGGCCAGCAGGGGGCACTCAACCTACAGTCTGTGTGAGTCCTAATGCCCCAGTATAGTGATGGGGACTGTATACTGTGAGTGAGTACCGTCTATCGGATGAGACATTAAACCAAGGTCCTCACTCTTTGTGGTCATTATAAATCCCATGGCACTTCTCATAAAGAGTAGGGGTGTAACCGTGTCCTGGCCAAATTCCCCCCCATTGGCCCTTATCCATCATGGCCCCCCCAATCATCCTCATCTACTGAATTGTCTCTATCACTGTCTCTCCACTCAGCCAATAGCTGGTGTGTGGTGAGCACACTGGCGAAGTTGTCCTGTGGCTGCCGTCGCATCATCCAAGTGGATACTGCACACTGGTGGGGGTGTGGAGAGACCCTCCACTTCATGATTGTGAAGCACTTAGTGGGTGTATGGTCATATGCGATAAATACACTATATAAATACACATTACATTCTGCAGGAATTTATAATTCAATTCTGCTTATACATTCTGAATGCAGTTTTTGTATTGTACTGATGAGTCTAGTAATAAATTACGCATTATAAATTACACTAACTAAACAGTTAGTCATTTAATTTGGCGCCTGTGACTCTTAATTTTTTCAGTCACCAAACGAGATGTTATTCATATTGCCTGGTAAAACCACTCACAGATGAGTCCTGTCATCTCCTCTCAAGTAGGAATCACTCGAACCCTCTGCAGTCCCAGGTTGGACAAATTAAAGCTGATTAGCAAGATGTCGGGTTTGTGTTTTTGCCCTTAAGCTAAAGAGTTGCTAAGAGAGCAATACCTCATCTCTTGTTTTTTTCTCTGCTGTTCTATCCACCTCCTCCGGTCAGCGTGGGCACGGCGGGAGAGACTGAGACTAACAGAGCCGTCCTTTGAATTGGTCCTGTCTCGCCAGCGGCGGTGTACATAAATTGCATTTTGGAGCACAGGTGCCCACACTGAGTGTGTATCGATGGCCTGTTACCCAGGGTGCTCAAATTGAAGTGGGAGGGTTGTGATTAGAGAACGGCTCTTTTGTTGCCCCTTAAAAAGACAACAAGGGGGAGGAAACACAGCATCAGTCCTTGGCCTAAGGCTCAGAACAGCATGGTGGCATGGACTAGTAGGAGATTATGAAGACGGAGAGGCGTGACTGTGGAGGGGCGGGATTAAATCAAGTCAGTCTCCAGTGTGCTAACAGCCCATGGCGAAATCTTGCTGCTCACAAGCTCAGTTCCATGCACTTTGTAATTACCAACACTGTCTGTGTTATGAGCTTGGTTTGTTCACAATGAAAAGTTGAAAGTGTTTTCTGGCACTGTTGGCCAGATTCAAAGCACACAAAGAGTTGAAAGAGCAGTGTGTATGTGTGTGTGTGTGTGTATGGCGCAGGTAGCTCTCAGCTGTGCTGTACTAATCACTCTACATTTGACCCTGGGCTACATCAGCAAGCTGATCCATTCATAAAGACTCCAACCGAGATGGAAGCAACCTAGCTCTACGGGACATCCCAACATGTGACAGCTGAGGTTTCCTAAAGGCTGATTTATGCTTTCGCCTGTTTCCATAGTGCAAGCCTCCATTGACCGTGCGTGTACAGGGCAAGTTGTGGAGGCTTTCATACTTGACATGCTTGCCGATGTTTTATTTTTTTCAACAATAGAGGCGAGTCGGAGTTGCTCTCATGATGAAACCATGATGAAGTAGTTGTTGCACGGAGTTACAAAAATGTTGTGCACACCTCAAGTCAAAATGATGTTGCACCCGCCCAAACTAACTTCTATCAACATTGTGATAGTGTCACATTTGCTGTGTGCACCACAGTTAACTTGTAAGACAATAATATGATTAAGGTGTTTACATGAGTTGCTGTTTGAATGTTCCTTTCATGATCCTGTTTTACAGGTTAAACAACATAGTTCAATTAACATCATTACGTCACCATTCAACGCTAGTTCGCATACTCATAATTTGATTTCTTTGTGGTTCAATTATGACTTTAGTCAAATTAAGGTAATCAAGAATCGCAGTTCACAAGGTAGACTCCTAATCAGAGTATACTCTTAATCGTATTAAAATTGGTGTTCATGCAAACGTTCTGAATGTCCCTCAAAGAAATCCCTTCCTCCAGAACATCCCGTCAACCAGATTCACACACCTACACGGACACCATACCGTACAAAGGTCATTTTTTGGGGGGCATGTATCAGTTGGTATTCTCAAAAGTTGTTGTCCCACGAGTGGTGGAGGTCAGGATTTACATGAATGCATCCAACAGGATCATGCTGTCCACCCACTCGGGTTAAAGTACCTGCTTTCCTATTGGCTAAGAATCCAATAGATACCCCCACTCCATCTAGTTCCCAATGCTGGTCTCCAGAAAGTGACTTAACTCCATGTTGACTCTTTTCCCAACACTAGTAACCCAAGGCCCCCTGCTTAGGGTACAAACGCCCCCAGGGTTCCTTATTTGGATGGTTCTCAAGGGGTTTCTTGCTCCAGTGGCTCATACCCACCCACAGAGGGTCATAAAAGGGCTTCACGCTTCTACGCAGACTATATTCAGTCCTAGCACCACAACGGCATCATCTGCTGCCGCCATTAGTCTAATGACTCTAGAAGAGCTACAGAGTAGACTGTGACTAATTTCTCTTCACCATTCAGCTGTGGGTGCAAATGGCCATCTTTTATATCCATATGGGTCGACATCTGTTGATTCGTTTTTTTTAATATATACGTTAAACAAAAGAGCAAGACTCAACCAGATCCCATAACCAGATAAAAGAACAAGTAACAGCACTTAACTTTTAGCTTTGGATCACTGATCCTCAATGCAAGATTTCCAGCCTAAGAAACATCATCAGCTCTTTCACGTTGAATGCAAGTGTCTGATATACATTTGCTTTCTTAATAGCTGGTCAAGCTAATAAGAGGGCATTTTCAAAAAAAGGTTAAAACCCAAAACCGATATGTCTCGAAGCAATGTCCCATTGAATCCCACATTTACTCTCTTTAGCCGGAGAAAATTATCATATTAAACGGTTTGAAAAACGTCAACTTTCTTCATTGAAATGGTGACTCTGAAATGGAGGGATGCATTCATCTGGTTTGTAACGCCTTTTGAAGTTGCTTTTCAGGTCATTAGCCCATTTCCCATTCACCAAGAGCCCGCATGATACCCATTTTGGCACAACAAAGGCTGTTAATGAGTTAACGCCTCTGGTCCATTCTGTGTTTTCATACAGACAGCTCTGAGGGGCCCGTAGGCTGGGCCTCCATTGGCAGTCTGTCTTTTTATTGGCTATCATAACAACTCCCAGCTGTGGGAGGGGACGCTCAGGGTTTGAAGTTAACACAGACAGAGAGAGGTCATGCCAAAGTTGAGAGGTCAAGGCATTGTTGTGCTGCCAGCGAGAAGTGTATTTAAGAGCCCATAAACAGTATTCAGCTCATTTGGCTAAGTAGCCGTCCCCGCTAGTCTTTTGTGTCGGGGCATTCAGGTAGCCAATTACACCCAGGGCTCCTCAATAGAGTTAATTTTTAGACCGCTTTGTGGCTAAGAGTCGCTTGATAGGCAAAATGGGCCAGTAATTGATGATCATTAAAGGTTGTAAAGCTGTTTGGAGAAAGCGATGTGTGAATGAAGAAAGACATAAACGCTGCTCTCATGAGGCCATTGTCAAAGCGCAAAGGAATGAAATCAAGGCAGGCCTGACCTTCAGCTCGCAGAGGCTTGGGATAATCAACTGGAAAAGATGCAAACACGAAGCGTTTTATTAATAATAGTAGATGGCTGCTTTGTTCACACAGAGGACTCATTCATATGCATGAATCTTAATAGATTCAAAAGAAAATCACCATGACTTAAGGAACTTTCCCAATGGTAAGTGGCGGTACCATGCTTCAGTTAGATCAAATAGTGTACTTTAATGAATAGCAAAGTAAATTTGATTTTCCCTATTTATAAGTCTATGTATTTAACACATACTAGAAAGTATGTCAGTCAGCTGCCTACATGGACAACATGCGTTCAAATGCATCTCTTCTGACTGCTTCAGATTTAACACTGCTGCATTTTGGTTTTAAAATGCACAAGTATTGTTAAGGTTACTCCTGGTCTCTACATTATTCTGACATCTTCGACGTGTGAAATCTTCAAGACCACATTTTACTTTGGAAATGGTGGTGTTTCGTTTCAGAATAGATGTATTGAAACAAGTACAGATGCTGGCACAATATATGCATGCCTAGTGTGCCTGAATGATTATGTATCATGCATTTTAAGCTGTACAGTGGTCCCTCGCTGTAAAGCGGCTCACCGTTTGCGGTCTCGCAGTATCTTGGATTTTTTTTTGTGTGTGTGTGCAATTTGACATGCTTTTTATTACAGCGTATTGTGTTCTGCGTCCTGATTTGCTGTAGACCATTGTCAATCAATCGCGTTTCCTGTACAGTACAGAATGTGCTCAGCTTGCTAAATTAACACAAATCTTCGAACGCTAGAGTATGCAAAAAGAGTTGCAACTGTCTGCAGCAAAACCATCGCATGCAAGCAAAGGGGGTCACATAGCAGATGCGGCGTGCCATGCAGTTTCATGCATTTTAAAATTGTCAGGGTACATGCACCAGCGTCGCAAGTCGGTGGCTATCTGCGGTGCCCAGCTACGACCCAAGACACCGTTTATATTTCTGTCGCACCACAAAGCGCCATCTGAATAATTTTATTTTAAATAACATGCAAATGTGCGCATGCGGTGTGTGTTACTTCCAATTATCATGTGTGTGGCACTTCAGGTGTATGACCCCCTTATGGAAGAAGTCTGGTTTAGTTTTGTGGATCAGTGACTGCAGGATAAAGAACATTACGCCGGATGCCAACATTATCCGCACAAAAGCTATAAAGCTTCATAAAACTTTTGCTGACAGTGATGTATATTTGCGCCTGACAACAGGTTTTGATCTTTGGTTTCATTCTGTAATACTGGACTTAATTTTCTACGAAGGTTTAAAATTCGAGAGTGTTTAAACAAGAGACAAGTGTGAAAATGTTCATGCCTGTGTGAGGAAAGTGCATAAAGTGTGCAGTGAGGGGCTTTACAGCCTTCAACCATCTAGAATAATTGTAAAAAAAAAATAAAGCAGACTATTTTGTGGATTTCACCTATTGCGGGTTATTTTCAGAACATAACTCCCGCGATTAACGGTGACCGCATAGTGTGGATGGAAATCGTTTTTCTGAAATGCAATAAAACCAGTCTGCATGATAAATGCTTTCATTCTGAATCATTGTTTTAACACACTAATGTACATGGCACTTAAGTCAAGACCCTTCTGTTATGCGTCATGCTCTACATCACTTTAGTGGGAGGTGTTCAGCACGTCACACAAATGCAATTGAACAAACTTGCGTTACTCAGTTTTACGAGCAATCTGTATGTATTGTACAATGTAGGGTTGCTGCACTTTCTGACAACAGTCAATGAAGGGCTCAGTGATCACATTGTCAGTCTTTGGAGAGTACTTTAGGTGGTCTTTTGTGACTATTTAAATGTATTCAGCCACATGACCAACAAAAACAATCCTTTTGAATGAGCTTTTGACCACCTCAGTGAACAAGCTCAAGACATTTTACATCAAAATCGTAGTATTTAAAAAAAAGAGAAGTGCTCAGATGAACTTCTGAAGTCTGCATCTGATTGACGGTTTACTGATGTACACATTTAACATTAAACTGTAGTATCTAAACATGCTGGGTTGGATCGAATAATGGACTAACCCAAACAGCTCAGTTTAAAATTATAATTTTCAATTAATTAAAAAATTTGTTCATATTTGACCCAACGTACACTCTCAGAAATAAAGGTACGAGAGCTGTCACTGGGGTGGTACCTTT
>CAIGQZ010032523.1:2271453-2303317 GCA_903798205.1 Danio tinwini
CAATAAGATATATATATATATATATATATATATATATATATATATATATATATATATATATATATATATGTGTGTGTGTGTGTGTGTGTATATATACAGGGCTTGACATTAACTTTTTCGATCACCAGCCAGCGTGGCTAGTAGTTTTCCAACATTACTTGCCACTCGCCATTTTCACTAGCGACAATTTTGTTGTTGGGAAAATATATTTTATATGCATAAATTTGACTTTGACATCTTAAAATTACTTGATTTAGATGTTGTGTTATGTCCACATGCCTCCTCATTCATTTCACTTTTTGTGTTTGTTGTGTATGAGCATGCTCAGTGAACATGAGCACATGGGTCATGGTTTCATAATGTTGGATTACAATTTAGTTTTTATTTCACATGAATTTTCAGAGCTCAAAGGATTTACCAAATTTATCTCTAACCACACTAAAAATTAATAATAACTATTTCTTAGCCACAAATTTGAAATAATGTGTCAAAACAAGCAAAATATAGCTGTATACTATACATTTTATTTAACAAAACATTTCTTTAAAAAAACAGTTAACACCAGTTAACTACACATAAATGGGAAGTTAATATTTTATATCCTGTTTAAATAATAGTTAAAGCGAAAGCAACCGGTGCTGCTTAAAAGACCAATCTGGAGCTCTTGAAAGCAGCAGGTCTGTGGGTGCATGAACAACTTTTTGTCTAGTCTATTTGAAAGGGAACCGATCACACCAGTTGCGTTTCCAGACACGGTTGTTTCAAGCAAGGAAACAGGAGCGCGCACGTGTTTTAAACAGTCGTGAGCATCACATCAGCTGTTGGCGCGAGTGATTATCCTCTCATTCGATAATCAATCGGCTTTCTTTTGCCCGCTGGAACACTATTATATTTGTCAGTCATGCTGCTTCTCGATTCTAAGATCGCATTTGCACGAATATTGGGCCATCCTTATTGTTGAACCCTGCTTTAAAGAAAACTACAATTTAAAAATTATTTCCAACCAGCAAAAGTGGCTAGTGGAGGTGTCTGTTAAATCTGCCAGAGCTGAAATCTACCTGCATTTGGCGGGTGTTAGTGTAAAGCCCTGTATGTGTATATATATATATATATATATATTGTAAAACCCTCATGATCTGCTCTTTAAACTCTGCAGATCATGTACCGGGTCCAGATTTCCTTTACATTTGGCAATAATCTTATAGTTTTTACAGATACAACCAACAACTTTAAATGACCAGTTCAATAATATTTGTGTTTTGGGCGTAACTCGCAATAAACCAATCAGTGTCTGATCTCCCATTCTCTTCAAAAGTCAATCCGCTCCGCTAATTTCCCTCATTCTGTTGCTTGTTTGCCAAATATTCCACACCTTCACTGCTGTAAATCTTGCATTTACTTGTCAGAAATTCCAAACCAGTCTCTTTACATACGCTTCAATTAGCAGGACACCTAGAGGAGCTCAACGCTTGTGTATCTCAGGCCTTTGTGCCTGTTTGCACAGCAGATGCAGTATTTCTCACCATCGGTCCATCTCTCACAGTTCACATGTCACATGACGGACATCAAAACTCTCTGGAATATGTGTATATGTATATAATATATATCATTCAGCATGCTATAGTAAGGTAATGTGGCCACAGCCTGACATTTAATGGAATAAATTAAACAATTCCATATTGGACTTGGTGCAAACATGCCATTCAAACTTTTCAATACTATACTATAGGATTAGCATCTGAAATTATGTGTTCAGCTGTCAGCGCTATGAAAACATACAGAAACGGTGAAGAGGAGTCTGTGAGGTTATTAACTCTCCCCCAACCCTTTTCACCATTTTTCTAAATGATACTACATCCAATTAGCTTTCAGTAGAAAAACCAAGCCACGCCCACTGTTAACTCACCTAATATGTCGTTTCTCTAGGAACTGCATCACGTTACGAAAACAAAAACAGTGGCAGCTTTCGGTTCATGCAGACTTTAATTCTGATCATCGCAACTATCCTCAACTACATCCAAATAAATTGTGATTGTGTCTGAGTTCTTCAACAAACCATACAAACATCAGAATTGGATTTTAATGAAAGCTTTGTGTGCTTTTTTCCCTTGCACCTGCAGATGTAGGCTAGCGCTCCCACATGCCACTTAACTCTGTTTACACGCAGGTGAATATGAAATGTGCTTTGCTTTCAGTCTATTTATAGAACACAATTCAAAACAACTACAGCTGACCAGTGCGCTGTAGAGTCTTCTATATAAAAACCATACAAATAGCATCCCAAGTCCCAGATATTTTTTACATTTTGATTCAAAGTTATGTAATGTGGATCAGTAGCAAGTCTTTCAAACCAACTATTAGGTTTTTCCATATTTAAATGTGAATATATATGAACCCCTGTGTATAAAACCAAGATCCCCTCACGCCAACCCCAAATTATTATTAATTGTGATTGTGCCTTACACAGGTGAGTGGGCTTGACAAACCACCTGCAGAAAACACCCTCTTTCATCTCTCTGCACCAGACACATTTTTACAATCACTTCATATAAAAAAAATGTATTGTGCATTTATGAAGTATGATCAAGCACCTGTAGAAACACTCCTCTCTTACTTTTTCTCTCTCAAAAAAACGTACTCGAGCACTTACTCTCACCGGCCACTTTATTAGGTACACCTGTACAACTGCTCATTAATGCAAATTTCTAATCAGCCAATCACATGGCAGCAACTCGATGCATTTAGGCATGTAGACCTGGTCAAGATGATCTGCTGCAGTTTAAAGCGAGCATCAGAATGGGGAAGAAAGGTGATTTAAGAATCAGAATCAGAATCAGTTTTATTGCCAAGTGTGCTTCACACACACAAGGAATTTGTTTTGGCAACAGAAGCTTTCAGTGTACATAAAGTGACGAGTGACAACACAAAATTAAATACAAGAAAAGAAAAGGCAATAAACATTAAACAGAGATGCAGTTAGTCAAAAAGATCTGGATGTTGAATGTATGTACAGATATGTTGTAAATATACAGGTTATAAGGTGCTGTGTACAAGTGCGTATGAGAAAGTATTGCACGTTTATTGCACAGTAGGGGAATATTTAACTGTTCATGAGGTAGATGGCCTGAGGAAAGAAACTTTTCCTGTGTCTATCTGTTTTTGTGCTTGGTGCTCTGTAGCGCCGACCAGACGGTAACAGTTCGAACAGGTAGTGTGCTGGGTGTGAGGCGTCCAGAGTGATTTTACGAGCCCTTTTACTCACTCTGGAAGAGTACAGTTCTTGAAGTGTAGGAAGGGAAGGTGACTTTGAACATTGCATGATTGTTAGTGCCAGACAAGCTGGTCTGAGTATTTCAGAAACTGCTGATCTACTGGGATTTTCGCGCACAACCATCTCTAGGGTTTACAGAGAATGGTCTGAAACAGAGGAAATATCCAGTGAGCGGCAGTGAGCGCAAATGCCTTGTTGATGCCAGAGGTGAGAGGAGAATGGCCAGACTGGCTCAAGCTGATAGAACGGCAACAGCAACTCAAATAATCACTCGTTACAACCGAGGTCTGCAGAAGAGCATCTCTGAACACACAACACGTCCAGTCTCCATTTCTGCTGCCACATTCAGATAATCGGGTCAGAATTTGGCATCAACAACATGAAAGCATGGATCCATCCTGCCTTTTATCAACGGTTCAGGCTGGTGGTGGGGGTGTAATGGTGTGGGGAATATTTTCTTGGCACACTTTGGGCCCATTAGTACCAATTGAGCATTGTGTCAACGCCACAGCCTACCTGAGTATTGTTGCTGACCATGTCATAAAGCTCGAGTCATCTCAGACTGGTTTCTTGACAATGAGTTCACTGTACTCAAATGGCCTCCACAGTCACCAGATCTCAATCCCATAGAGCAGCTCTGGGACGTGGTGGAACGGGAGATTCACATCATGGATGTGCAGCCGACAAATCTGCAGCACCAGGTGAAGTGAACCTATCATGTCAATATAGAGCAAAATCTCTGAGGAATATTTCCAGTACCTTGTTGAATCTGTCATAAAGGATTAAGGCAGAAGGCAAAAGGGGCTCGTACCTATACCTTATAAAGTGGCCGTTGAGTGTAATTCTCTGAGCACAAACAGTTCCTCTGTATAATTAGCACTTGTTGTGTGTATGGACTCTTCTTGTTGAATCGCTGTATGCCTCCTCAATTGTAAGGCACTTTGGACAAAAGCTCCTGCTAAATAACTAAGGCCCCATTTACACTAATGCGTTTTAGTTTTAAAACGCATAAGTTTTGCTACGGTTACGCCATCCGTCCACACTACGCTGGAGTTTTCGAGCCCCAAAAACAGAGCGTTTTGAAAACGCTGCAGAGGTGGTCTTCATTCTATAACGCTGCTGCTCTGTCTCAGTGTGGATGGGGGAAAACAGACATCTGAAACGGAGGCATGGCTGCAGACATTCACTACCTGATTGGGGCTTTTGGATCATTGCGTATCCTTCCCTTATTCGTCAAGCCCCTATCACATGACTATAATGCTACCGGATGATGGCAGACCAGCCTTCACTGTAAACAACAACACGTACACAGAAATGGGAGCGTTGTTTGCACTATTGTCCGTTTTAGGCGCCATTGTGCAGTTAAACTCTGCCTTTTTTTACTACAGCAGCTGCATATATTCGCAAGAGGCAAGCTATTGTTCGAGCACTCGCTAATCGCTCGCGTTCATCGTTCAACCAGTGTTTGTTGACTAACAATAACCAGACGCATGCTTCCTGTTTATACTTGAACGCCCAGAGTGAGCGAATGGTCACGTGATATACGTTTTTGGTGGAGTAGTGTGGACGGAGATATGTTTAGAAACGCTAGAAGAAACGCTAGTGTGGACGAGGAGCGTTTTTGATCTAAAACGCCGTTTCAAAAAGAAAACGCATTAGTGTAAACGAGGCCTAAATGTAATGTAAACGTAATATTTCACCCAATATTTGAAAACCTATGAAAACTCTATGGAAAAAGCATGATCACCCCAAGATTTTAATTTTGACCTGTAGGAACAATTAACACACTCGCCTAAGAGTTAGTTTCGGATGATGTTTGCGTAACAAATCAGTGCGGTAGGAGTAAGCAATGCCCTGTAAAGAAACACAGAATAAAACTGACCTGAAGGACAACATGGCCTTTATGAAAATAAAAAAAATTTAATAAAATAAAAAAATGTTGAGGTCATTTTAGTTGAGTGACTCTTCTGTCCACCTCATGCACAGCTACAGTACACTCTCCCCATAACCATTGCAATATTTAATACTGCACACTTAATATAGCACATAATCATTGCACTACACTCTACATACCCATTTGTAAATTATATAGATTCATTCATTCGATTTCTATTCGGCTCAGTCCATATTAATCAGGGGTCGCCACAGTGGAATGAACTGCCACCTTATCCAGCATATGTTTTATGCTGCAGATGCCCGTCCAGCTGCAACCCATCACTGGGAAACACCCATACACTCTCATTCACACTAATACACTACCGACAATTTAGCTTACCCAATTTCCCTATAGCGCATGTGTTTGGACTTGTGGGGGAAACTAGAGCACCCGGAGGAAACCCACGCCAACACAGAACATGCAAACTCCACACAAAAATGCCAACTGTCCCTGCCGAGGCTCGAACCAGCGACCTTCTTGCTGCGCTACCCACTGCACCACCCCTTAAATTACAGTATATACATCTATTTTAATTCCATTCATAGCAAATAACAACCTGTATATTATGTTCATATTATTTGCATTTCCCTAATTATTAATAGCGACCTGTACACTATGTTCATCTCTTTGCAAATCTCTGAATCTAGCTAAACTAATACGACTTGTATATTATGTTCATAGTACATCCATCTGTACATAACACCCATAGTTTTCTAGAATTGCACTCATAACTTATGTCTATGACCCGCACTTGCTGCTTGCACTCCTGCTTAGACCTAAACTACACTTCAATGCCTTGTACTACATGTGCAGTGACGATAAAGTTGAATCTAATCTAATCTAATTTTAGAAAAAGACACCAAACCTCAAGATAAAAAAAACTGTCTGGGTCATTTTTGACTTGTAAGTCAACAGAAGGGTTAAATTTATGAGTCAAAGCTGTGCTGCATCAATCATTAATCACCTTCAGACCGCTAATATCCCCATTATAATGGAGGAAGAGTGTTGACTCGCCTGCCGAGCTCTTCAAAGTGAGCGCTAATGGCACTTATCAGCACTATGAAGATGCTGTCGGTGTAGTGATAGGTGTGTTTTCTGAAGTGTTGTGGGTTTGTTTGACTGAGTGTGTTTCAATGGAGTGACTCAGCTGCTGGATTATGACTGATAAACTCTGAAGTTATTTATGCGATGTTTGTTCGCCGCTAATGACAATAACAGTTTTGCTGGTTACTGTGGAGACCTGTGCGTTTTTATGCATGTTTTTGACATCAAAACATCTGATTTTTGAGGAAGTGCATGTTCATGATTGAAATATTCTGGAGGATTTCTTTAGTGATCAGCGGGTCTGCACTAACAAAAAAACTATTTGTTCATTTACTACATGTTGTTAGGGTATAGTAGTTGCAATCAATTTATAAGGGCTGAATTGAACAGTTAACTAAATTTAATGTGTGTTTAAATTCAGCTCATATAAATTGTTTGCAGCCACTTACCTTAAAAAAACTTGGTAAATCCAATAAATAATTTTTTCAGTGTGTTTAAGCTGTCTGTGTAGACCAAGCGGCAACCTCCCGCTCTCCCTCATGAAGTTAATAGAGAAGTAACTGTTAAAATGGCCAACTTTACAGCAGAAAAAAAGGTGTTTACAGCCTGGTACAAAGAACAATTTTGGTGTATATAGCTAATATTACCCTTCATGACAACCGTGAAGAGGTACATTTTTTTATAACTCATCCGTTTCGTTGATATCAAGTCTGCATAATTAAGGGCGGGGCCACTTGAGTGACAGCTAGGTCTCGCTTGTTGCCGTAACTTCACCTCAGCTGATTCCGGCTGATTAGCTGCTGAACTTGGCATATTCATCGTTCATCTTACATCATAATTTTTTATTATTATGCACGGTAATACCGTATACCGAGGTAAAATAGGGAGGTTTGACGGTATCGAAATTTGGAGACCGCCCAAGCCTACTGTGTGCACTTAATAGTGCTTACAAATCATTCACGTGGCCTCCATTTCCCAGTTGAGTGAAATGATATACTTATTTACCATCTCTATAAATGTATTTGTT
The DNA here is from genome assembly GCA_903798205.1 of Danio tinwini. Lineage (NCBI taxonomy): Eukaryota > Metazoa > Chordata > Actinopteri > Cypriniformes > Danionidae > Danio > Danio tinwini. Next base: position 2,278,732 of record CAIGQZ010032523.1, read on the forward strand.
TTATTCAAGATCACTTGTCATTTATAATTTTCTTTAGAGCTATAATGCACTCCAGAATCTGACAGATTGATTAGCTGTAGGCTCTAGAACAGTCATCTGAAACAGTACAGTGTTATGCCTGGATTTCATCAATAGCCTTGCATTTACTAACACAGACTGTATCTGAAGTGTTTGGAAGCAATTTGCGCTTTCCTCCTGTAGAAAAGCATCATAAGAACAATGTTTAGTGGCTCAGTGCATTACAGCAGTGTTTTCAAAAGTCTAAACACTTTATTGATATTGTGTACAGCCAAGCACATGTGGTCAGAACACAAAGGAGTCGCAGGTAATAAAGTATTAAGCGTTCTCCCAAAGAAAAGCCTGTTTAAGCAAAATGCTAGCAGGCATCTGTAGCTCCGCCTCTTTGCCCTTGTTTGATACCCCCTGGTCGTTGATGTGCGAACAAAATGGCGACGATTGGCCGCACCTACTTGTAGCTTTTTTTGCGTTCTTCAGAAACCTTTGGGTGACGTCACGGATACGTCCATATCTTTTGCAGTCTACAGTGTTGACGTGTAACTCTGTTTTTATTTGCCAAGTTTATATTTTCACATGTTTTTTTCAGGCCAAGAGAGATTTTAAATATATTTGTATACACTGAAATACTCAGAAGTTGAAAGTTAATTTGACAAAACTATTCTAAAGAAACAGTAGCATTTAAAAATGTTCAATCTGAAAAACTGAATTAGGCTTTTCTTTTAAGAAACACTCCAATAATCTTTATTATGTGGTTTAAGTACACTGTAAAAAGTGATTAATTGGCTTTAATTAAGTGCATAAACTAATTGTCTTACATTTATAACCAAATGAACTATGTGCAAGTTTCCTTAACAGTTCTAAGCTAAAATTAAATTACTTGCTTTTTTTGATCAACTTGCCATTTTTAAGGTAATGGGTTTACTCCATTTTTTTTAAAGAAGTTGCTTTTTACAGTGTAGAATTAGTTAAAAGTTAGTATTATGGCTCATTTACACTAAGTGGTACAGTACGGTATGGGTCACCTTTATTAGGCTTGAGTTTCATACCTTCTGTTAGAGAGTAATTCCTTCATTCTGAGTTCATAAGAGTCCAAAAGGGGATGATAATAGTTAAACTTGGCAGTTTGTTCATGTTTTAGGCTGCTAAAAGAATCATTTGCTCCTTTGTTTTTTTTCCGGCTTCTGCTTTGTTTTTTTCGTGCTTTATTCTCACGTTTGTTTATTTCTGAAAGGTTCAGATGTCAGAAGCTCTTCAATAATTATGCACATGTTATTAATATGAGCTCAAGAAGTTTTGTAATTCAGATATAGACACACGGCGAGCTCTCTGGAGAAGGTCAAACCGCTGTCGCTTTAGACGACCTTGTAAAAAACTACGGGACATGGTAGATTTTGCTCTTCTTGGCTTTGTGGCTCTTCATCAAGATGATGACAAGGTTTGTTTGAGCTTGGGTCGACCATGGCTCGTGATTAAATGTAATTATTATTACGGTGTAATGTCTCGGCTTTGTATTTAAAAATGGCAGTTTCTTTGTTTTCATTTTTCTGACTTGTACACGCTGGTGATGTATCTCTGTAAACCAATAGCATTCAGCTGTGCGTGTTGCTCCATCTTTTGGTACACTTTTGTCATGCTAGGTACCTTTTGCAAAGGGTACCCAAAAAAGTGATATGGTACGGTTCACTTTTAGGCACCTTTTGAAAGTAGAAACGGCCATAAAAGCGTACCAAACCGAACCACTCTGTGGAAACAGGCCATTAGGGGGCCCCCCAATCTCACCAACCCCCCCCCCCCATTTTCGCCTGCCCCAACCCCCCCCCCCCCCCCCCCCCCTTCTCCCGTGACCCCCCCCACACCCCCCCCCCCCCCCCCCCCCTTTTTTCCCCCCAGTTCCTAACTGAATGCTGTCATAGGGCCCGTACTGGCCAGCAGCGCCCTAGAGCCAATCACACATAAGACAGCATTTGCATATAATGCTAATAAACACTTTAGAACCTAAATCTAAAGGCAACAATCTAGCATCATACTACTCTGGACATCTTAATTATTACACAGCAACATTAACAAAACAACAGTAATAAGCTAAACACGACTTTTAAACAAGTCTGAAACTACCTCAAAAGCCCCTAGCAACCATATAGGGAGTGCAGAATTATTAGGCAAATGAGTATTTTGACCACATCATCCTCTTTATGCATGTTGTCTTACTGCAAGCTGTATAGGCTCGAAAGCCTACTACCAATTATGCATATTAGGTGATGTGCATCTCTGTAATAAGAAGGGGTGTGGTCTAATGACATCAACACCCTATATCAGGTGTGCATAATTATTAGGCAACTTCCTTTCCTTTGGCAAAATGAGTCAAAAGAAGGACTTGACAGGCTCCGAAAAGTCAAAAATAGTGAGATATCTTGCAGATGAGCTTGTGGGGCCTTTTCGGGTTGAGGATGGAGTCAAGCTCAACTCACAGTCCTACTGCCAGTTTCTGGAAGACACCTTCTTCAAGCAGTGGTACAGGAAGAAGTCTGCATCCTTCAAGAAAAACATGATTTTCATGCAGGACAATGCTCCATCACAAGTACTCCACAGCGTGGCTGGCAAGAAAGGGTCTAAAAGAAGAAAAACTAATGACATGGCCTCCTTGTTCACCTGATCTAAACCCCATAGAGAACCTGTGGTCCATCATCAAATGTGAGATTTACAAGGAGGGAAACAGTACACCTCTCTGAACAGTGTCTGGGAGGCTGTGGTTGCTGCTGCACGCAATGTTGATGGTGAACAGATCAAAACACTGACAGAATCCATGGATGGCAGGCTTTTGAGTGTCCTTGCAAAGAAAGGTGGCTATATTGGTCACTGATATGTTTTTGAATGTCAGAAATGTATATTTGTGAATGTTGAGATGTTATATTGGTTTCACTGGTAAAAATAAATCATTGAAATGGGTATATATTTGTTTTTTGTTAAGTTGCTTAATAATTCTGCACAGTAATAGTCACCTGCACACACAGATATCCTCCTAAAAACAAACTAAAAACTACTTCCAAAAATATTCAGCTTTGATATTAATGAGTTTTTTGGGTTCATTGAGAACATGGTTGTTGTTCAATAAGAAAATAATCCTCAAAAATACAACTTGCCTAAAAATTCTGCACTCCCTGTAGATATAGCACCTTAGCACCACATCAATCATTTATAACCTTAAAATGAAGGTGTTTTATTTGTAATTCTCAATAAAATCTTGACCAGTCAAAGCTGATCCATGATTAATTCCTCTGTGCGTTATCGAAGACATGAATCAGATCTACATAATAAAGCTTCCCGTTTGCTGATAACGCTGTTCTTGATTAATGGGTTTAGATAAAGCGATATCCTCTCCAGGTTCTTTCTATTGATTTTCCCCCAAAACAGCGAGTGTGGAAATAGATACTGCTCCTGTCAGCTCATAATGCTGAAAAACTGAGAGCTTTCATTGTGGTTAATATGTCATTTTGGGTGTCGGGGCAGAGGTTTGCCTTTTTGGCACCACAGACAGTTTTTCAAGCCCACCTGGGGAAGCAGTGGGAGAGATCCAGAAAAGGCATGGAGTAAACGCATCTGATTGGCGCTGATTGGAGTGTAGTTATGTAGTTGCAACCCTGTTGTATCAATTACACCCATGCTAAACGACTTGTTTCGCTCTGCAAATGTTTGTGTTCTGGCTGCTGCAGAAGTGGGAGTGAATTGGATGATAAGCGAGAACAATACGCCTCACAGGCTGCCGCAGAGAGAGATCATGTTCAAACACACAACGGAAGCAAAGATTAAGAGGAGGTGGAGAAGAATAGGATATGGACGAGAGACGACCCATAATGAAAAACCCTATGCACTTTACTGCACATAACACTTTAGACTTAAACGTATATACAGTATAATTATTCAATGACAAAACTGTGGTGCATCCCAAATTGCATGCTAACTCTACTGGGTTGTCCTATTGCAACATTGGGTTAGACAGATGCTGAATATTCAGTAATTATCATGATAATGATCATGCACAATGCTTGTTTCATGAGCTCTTCGAAATACTCATTTTAGAGTGCTTTTTAAGAGTATTCACATTGTATTTGCAGCACCGAAGGCTTGAAGACTTGCTGCGTTTAATAGTTCATGAACATTTTCACACGAATTATTACATGATGAAATTCTGACTATTTGTAGAGCTAATGATTTATCTTTTATTAATCTTAGGTGATGTTATTTTTTTGGTTAATGCCTATTAAAAAGCAGATCATGTGGGTTTTAAAAAAGTATCTTAGCTGTGAAGCGTGTCATGGTGGCTCAGTGGTTAGCACTGTGGCCTCACAGCAAGAAAGTTGCTGGTTCGAGTCCCCGCTGGGTCAGTTGGTGTTTCTGTGTGGAGTTTCTCATGTTCCCCATGTGTTGGCGTGGGTTTCCTCCAGGTGCTCCGGTTTCCCCCACATCCAAACGCATGCACTATTGATGAATTAAATTGGCTGTAGTGTATGAGTGTGTGAATGTGTGTATGGGTGTTTCCCAGTACTGGAAGGGCATCCGCTGGGTAAAATATATGCTGGAATAGTTGGCGGTTCATTCCGCTGTGGCGACCCCTGATAAATAAGGGACTAAGTCGAAGAAAAATAAATTAAACTTAGCTGTTCTTTAGACAAAGCTGTACATCGATAAAGTGCATGATATTGAGTATTAAATATTGAGAAGATATTGTCTCTCAAAAGAACGAGTCGGCTCTGAATCGCTTTAACATGTCTTTATATGATCAAATATTTGATCTGCTATTCATCTACATCAACATGATCAAAGTACCACATTTGCATAATCCCGCCTCCCCAATATATGCAAACACTCTGAAAAAGGCATTTCAGTTCGGACACAGAAAGACCAATCAAAACAGACTTGGCCAGCTGACCAATCGGAGCAGAGCTGGCTTTAGAATGGGGGAGGGGTTTACAGACCTGAAGATCATAATTGATTTAAAGCAACCATATTCAAATCATCGCAAAATGATTATAATATTAAGTGCTTATGTTTTTTGAGCTACGATGTACAATTAAAGTCGAAATTATTATCATTTTGAAATATTTTCCAAATTACGTTCAACAGAGCAGTGAATTGTTCACAGTACTTCCTATAATATTTTTTCCTCTGGAGAAAGTTTATTTGATTGATTTTGGCTAGAAGAAAAGCAGTTATTTGTTTAATCCCATTTAAGGTCAATATTATTAGCCCCCTTAAGCAATATTGAATACTAGTATCTTGAAGAATATCTAGTCTGATATTATGTGCTGTCATCATGGCAAAGAGAAAAGAAATAAGGTATTAGATATGAGTTATTAAAACTATTATGATTATAAATGTGACCTGCTTTATAAACACGATGAGATTATATAAAAATGTAGCCATGGTGTAAAGTGTAAGTGGTGTGTTTGTGTTAAGTATTAGGATGACGGAGAGTGGTTTAGTGGACATCCGTCCGTCTCTGCGCTGATGTTTCTGTTACTCTGAGAGCGAGACAGCAGGACCGACAGCTGCATGTAGCTCTGGCTCCGCCTCCCCCTTGGCCAGCTGCCAGCTGATTGGAGGAAAACAGCTGTCAATTACCTCAGATCAATGCTGACACAAACTAATGTCAGAAGTAAATCGAGGATTTTAACATGCCAGAATGAGCTTTGTGTTCGGCAAAAACATCCTTGCTGCCATTCCAGTAGTGAGCCGCCATCTTCCCGTGATAGTCCCTGATGTTGACTTTGGCATCTGAGGAGAGAATCAGATTGTAATACGGCACTTTGAAAATAACATGCTTTTATTATTAGCAGTTCACCTCACATCGTAGCCTGTGCTGTATTTCTGTGAATATGCTCAAATGCAGCCATTAACCTGTTAGCCAGCACTCACTAATAGGATTTACACCTACCTAACTTAAAATAGGAACAGTTTTTGACCCCAGTGAGCTTCTAACAAAATGAGGTATCATTGGGAAAGAAGACACTTTGAGCTTTACTATCAACTAGACTAGGGGTGGGCAAACTCGGTCCTGGAGGGCTGGTGTCCTGCATAGTATAGGTCCAACTCTAATCAAACACACCTGAACATGCTAATCAGTGCCTCCAAGATCACTAATTATATATAAGCAGGTGTGTTTGATCAGAGTTGGAGCTAAACTGTGCAGGACACCGGCCCTCCAGGACCGAGTTTGCCCACCCTAGAAAGCCCAGCCATCTAGAAAGTTTCATGCTAAAAAGTATAAAAGGTTATAAATTATGAAGTCATGAGAAATAGAAATTCTAATAATTTTTCTATACAAGCACATGAAATCAGTCATGTAATAACCTAGAAAAAATAGTCAATGGGAGCCAAGAGTCTCATGAGTTTATATTTCAAATTTGATGAAGACAGCATTCAAAACGAGATTTCTGCAAGATGTTTTCTGAGACTATGGCCCCGTTTACACTAATGCCTTTTCTTTTTGAAACAGCGTTTTTGAAACAGTGTCCACACTAGCGTTTCTAGCGTTTCTAAACATATCTCCGTCCACACTACTCCACCAAAAACGTATATTACGTGACCATTCGCTCACTCTGGGCATGCGCGTTCAAGTATAAACGGGAAGCATGCGTCTCGCTCGGCATTTGGTTATTGTTAGTCAACAAAAACTGGTTGAATGATGAACGCGAGCGATTAGCGAGTGCTCGAACAATAGCTTGCCTCTTGCGAATATATGCAGCTGCTGTAGTAAAAAAGGCGGAGTTTAACTGCACAATAGCGCCTAAAACGGACAATAGTGCAAACAACACTCCCATTTCTGTGTACGTGTTGTTGTTTACAGTGAAGGCTGGTCTGCCATCATCCGGTAGCATTATAGTCATGTGATAGGGGCTTGACGAATAAGGGATACGCAATGATCCAAAAGCCACAATCAGGTAGTGAATGTCTGCAGCCATGCCTCCGTTTCAGATGTCTGTTTTCCCCCATCCACACTGAGACGGAGCAGCAGCGTTATAGAATGAAGACCACCTCTGCAGCGTTTTCAAAACGCTCTGTTTTTGGGGCTCGAAAACTCCAGCGTAGTGTGGACGGATGGCGTAACCGTAGCAAAACTTATGCGTTTTAAAACTAAAATGCATTAGTGTAAACAAGGCCTATATCGGTGTCCTTCTCTCCCTCACCGTCAGAGGTCCTTTCTCAAAGATGACCTTCTCGAACTAAAACAGTAAGAGTTGCTGAATTGTTTGGTCTACATTTACAGTTCATGTATCTTTGGAATGAAGACACGTTGGCCTTTATTATCCATCATCTAGAGTTTATAATGCTCAAAATGAAGTTTAAAAGTTATAGATGCTTCATTTATGTAAAAAATAAAATAAAAAATTGCACTCTACTTAAGGTTGGGTATCGTTTGGGGTAGTTTTAATATCGGTGCTAAATCGATAACGTTAAAATGGTAACGGTGCATAAACCGATACTTTTGAGCCACAAATTTATGGTGGATGACTTTTTTGTTTTATTTAACAAAAAAAATCTTTTAAATTGAACAGTATAATTAAAGTTTAATGTATACGTCAATTCCTTTTTTATATATTTCAATTGAATTGCAATAATATGTTTCTTTTGATCATGTGGTTGTTAGTGTGACTTTAAAATTTGCATTATGTAACTACTATTACATTAGCTTACTATTAACCTGCGGAAAGGCCGTCATCAAAATCAGGGAACACCTTTTTTCTAGGGTTTGTGACTACGTTTACATGGAACATCAGTGATCTAACGATTTGCTTTAATGTGAATAAGACAGTAATATGATTAAGTCGTTTATATGAGTTGCTTTTTGAATGTTCCTTTCATGATTCTGTTTTACGTTATAGTACATAGAACCATTAACATCACTACATCACCCGCTCTATGCCCCCGTGACAAACTGAGGTACAGGGTGAGAGTATGAAGTAAGGATTAGTGGAAGAGTGTTATTTTAATGGACTTTGATACTGCACCACCAAATGGAAAGAAAAAACATCTGCATTTGATGTACACTTTACTGTAAACTTAAAAATTCCATTAACAAATGCTTTGCTAATGATAAATATTGTTAGTGAAGACTTAACCTTGCAGTATTCTACTATGGATACGTCAATGGTTTTCAGCTTTCTTCACAATATATTCTTTAGTTTTTTAACAGAAAAAAAGAAACTCATAAAGGTCAGGAACCACTTAAGGATGAGTGAACATTTAACAGTTTGGTGTGAACTATCCCTTTAATAGATTTCATCCGCCCTGAACTAAACCCACACACAACCCTGCTGTCATTATTAATGTTATTTATTTTCTTTTTATTGTAATTTCTTTAATTTTCTCCTCTCCAAATTCAAAACTCAAACACAATTTAGAGATGTGCATTCAATGCCCATAACACACACACACACACACACACACCCCTCACAGCATTACATACATACACATTTAACCTCAGTTTGTGCTTTTGTTTTTACATGGTAATTGTTAAACCTGCTCTGTGTACATTGTCTATGTTGAAAAGCAATTAAAAAACATCATCATCATCATCATCTCTTGTGCCATTAAATAACCCTAATATTTATTAAAAAGAAAGCATTCGGTGTGTTTTCAGTGCAGTGATCTGCTCTTGGCTTTATATGGCCTGACTCGGGCTGGTCTGGGATCTGCTGTGGTTAATTAGAGCTGGAGCTGATCTGAATCTTCTGAAGGCCTCCAGGGAGATTCAGGGATAATTATTTGAGATAACGGCTGAAGAGGAGACATTTGTGCATTTGAAAACAAAAAGACGGGGGAAAATGAGAGCAGGAAAGGTCAACGTCTCCTGTTTTCATGCAGAGTGTCAGCAGCCTGTTCAAAACCAGCGCTGGCTTTTTAGAAGTGACAGATTCTGAGCGCCGCTTTTGTCTGGTCAATGAATGAATGTGTGCGGAGGGCAAGTTTTGTCCAGCGCTTTTTTTTTTGACGCATTTAAAGCTGTGTATTTTGGACGTGTTAGGATTTATAAGTCAAGTAGAATTATGATGAGTATATTTTACTCCAAAATACACTGATGGAAAAAGATTTGTTGGATTTACTCATGTTTTTTTTGTTGAGATAAGTGGTGGCAAACAATGTATAAGAGCTGAATTTAAACAAACAAATTAAGTTGAACTGCAACCACTAAGATTGCTTGCAACCACTTACCTTAAAAAAACTTGTGTAGATAAAAATAAGCTAATAAAATGAAGCCTGTACAAATAAATAGATATACAAATATATAAAAAATACATATAAATACTATTGTTTTACGCAAAAATACTTGTCTTTGTACTAGAGATCTGCATTCCCGCTGCTCTACAGTGGGATCTGTAGGACTAGGTCTAGGATGGAGAACTTTTCAGAAATGCTAGGTGAAACGTCAGTGTGGACGTGGGTTGTTTTCATTCTAAAATGCCATTTTTAAATCTAAGATGTATTCGTGTAAACGGGGCCTGAGTGTGTATTTTTTGTGAGTGGGTTGCTGCTGCGACGGTGGCGGTGGAGGATCGCAATGTCGGCTCAGCATCGTGATGTCTATCAGCCATCGGCAATGGACGATGGCATTGTCTATCGACCCAACCCTATGTGGGACTCAACCAGATTTCTTGCGTTGTGGGGAAAAAAATTCTGAATGAAACACGGTACCGGTCGATAACTCTAGTGTAATTTGAACAGGAGCGGGTGGTCTAACAATATAGCGTTCCTGAGTCCCGATGTCGTTTCAGAACAGAATATCTGTGTGTTATTCTTATATTAAGCACCAGTAAAGCCAGTGCTTATGACTGTTACACACTCGGAACGCATGACCAGTGCTTTCTGCACGTGCTTTTTATTCACACAGTCTGTGTGCGCATCATCTGCATAACGGTGCTCAGAGCGGGCTTTACTATGGCAGAGCAAACTGAAGATGTGTTGTCCTTCAGCTTGCATTAGAAAATGGTCAGTTTACTGTTAGGAAACCCACATTAGGCAAGTCTGATGTATGGGAGTCTTTCTCATACCCTTTGCGCGATGTGATAATACCTCAAAGTTTTACCCTTTAGCAGTCGCAATACTGGATCCTCAGGTTCAAGATGACACTCATGTCTCATCACACAGGCACAACCTACAGTTTATCTGTTATCTCCCTCTTTTGGTAGTACCCCGTTTAAACGTGAGATTTTGGAAACCAGATCTAAATTTAGCAGCAATGGTCGGGTTGGGTAGAAAATTATTCAAAGCAAGGAGCGAGTGAACAAAGTCGAAGCGATCAGGTGCTGAATGAACTAATAGTAATTACCACAGTATACTTCAGCCTTTACTACAGTAAACTATATATAGTACTTCATTATTGTGTAGTTCAACATTATAGTACTTGCTGTACTATTAATTACTAAGGTATTTTTGAGCACAGCATCAGAATTAACATTACTGCATCTTAACATGTACTTCTCGAGGTATGCTCACGAGGAATCCTGCTTCAGAAATAACTCCTCTCCTTAGTCATCTTTCCATCAAGCAAATTTCTTATGTTAGCATAATTGGTTCACTGATCAGAGCGAGAGATGGCAGTAACGCACCAAAATGTTTGAGGACCACCGTAAAACAGGAAGAAGAAATCGTCATTCTCGCTGTCATATGGATTTACTTTCATCGTCTAGACACCGGCCTCACAGCTCTGTGAATGTCAGTGCCGTCACTTATTGATCTGCAAACGTTAAATGTAGCTTGTGTGGGCGCTACTGCGCTACTTGACTAATAAAATAGCTTCGCCACTGAAAAGCTATTTGATTTAGAAAGCTACTGAGAAATGTAGTTAAGCTAGTAGTGTCACTACTTGTAGCAACGCTACTGCCCAACACTGGGTGTGCATTTTATTTATTAATAATTCAACAGCCTGTCATTAGTTACTCTTTACTTAATTGTAGCTTTCTAAGAAGGTTATGTAATATTAGAATATAATGCACCACTGTAAAAGTTCAACACACTTTTTTCATGTTGTCCCAATACAAATCGATTAAGTTAACTTATCTGTTTGTTTGCTTTACAATTTTAAGAATTGTGTTGTTTCAACTCATTTTAAATAAGTAGCTTGTACAAGCAGCAAGTCTTTTTTTTGAGTGCACATCACCACCTCAAGTGTGCATTATCAACTGATAATTCAACGGCCTGTCGTCAGTTATTCCTTAAATGATTGTAGCTTTCTAAGAAGGTCAGGTAATATCTATAAAACTATAAAATAATGCACCACATCAGGTGTGCACTAGGGTTAGGTCGATAGAAGATGCCATCGTCCATCACTGATAGACATCACGATGCTGAGCCAACATCGCAATCCTCCACCCCGCCCCCGTCGCAGCAGCAACACGCTCACTAATAACACACACTCAGGCCCCGTTGACACTAATACGTCTTAGTTTTAAAAAGGCATTTTAGAATGAAAACAATCCATGTCCACACTGACGTTTCACCTAGCATTTCTGAACAGCCCTCCTTCCACACTATATTGCTGAAAATGCACATAACGTGACCACACACACAATCTGGCTGCCACCACATACTTCCATACTATATAGTATGCTAAAATAAGTATGCAAGCTGAGTAGTATGTCAGAATTCATAGAATTACCAGAGAAGTACCCGGATGACATACTACTTCCGGTGAGATTTTAAAGTGAACGTCCCATGCACGCTGCGCTATCCCATGATGCCTCGTGAGAGAATTCATGAATGGGAGTGAAGCAACACAACTGATGCAGGTAGGTCACGTGACCATGACAAAATGGCAGATGTAATACGTCCGAATTCCATTCATACTACTCACATTCATACTGTATAGAAGATACTATTCTAACGGCCAAGTAGTATGTTTAAATTCAAATGTAGTATCTACTGAGTAGTAGGTAGTTTCAGACGCAGCCTGCATCATGCTGCAGCGTATGCGCACGTCTGAGCTCCAGGCAGTCAGCAGGTGCTTTGAGCACAAAACCCCAGAGAGCAGTGCACATTGGACAGCTTATCAAGGATGTACCGCTGGATGGCGTCTCACTATAGTTGTTAAACGTGATATTGAATTTATCTTGTCTCTATCTGATGACTCTTCGGTCTTTTGAATCTATCAGGTAACGTGTCACAGCGTCAGTACATTGCTTTAGTCTTTCGCTGTCATGCTTGTACTTGGTCATTTTAACCTCAGATACTTTTGGTTGGTTGCTGTTGATTGTGCAGCTTTTTACTGACCAAGTTTGTGGACGCCATTATAACGTGACAGGTGGTCATTTGTGTGTATCTTTATTTGTTTATAATTTGGCTATTGGTAAAACAAAGACCGTGCAGGTCAGGTCAGGTAGTTGAAATGGTAGACTACAAATAATTCATTTGTTATGAATTAACTAATTATTCATAAATAATTGATTCACTGCTGCCTATGACGATGATGCCATCGTCCATCGCAATGTTTTACATTAGACATTGTACGATGCCAAATTGTTCGACATCGCCCTACCCTAGTGTGCACTGTTCACTAATAAGCCATCGTGACCTCTAGGCTTCTCTCAAAGCACCTACAGTATATAAATGTACAAAGACGTCTGCCTGCTTCCTAGCCGCTTCTATTGAATTATATATGACCTGCTGAAGCTAGGTCTGTTTTACAGTGTGTTCACCTTTACAGAACAAGCCGGAAGATCCTAAACAACAGCTCAAATGCTGACGAGTCAACAGAAAAACTCACTCTAATCACTGCAGTTGAGCTCCCGCGGCTCCTAAATATCGACAGCGGACGCGAATTGATAACAATAAACTAATAAACTGCAGTTTCAATAAGGAGCGAGACGTTGAGTGTGATTTGCAGCAGTCCAGCTGTTATACGATTAGCCGGTCGTCTGGAGGAATCCTGTGTGCTTTAATAGAGCTGTGCGCCGCTGCGAAAGGCTTATGTTTCCAGCCATAATCCTATAACGCTCTTCAACTATATTGCTTAAGGCTCTGCACGCAGTTAGCTGCTAACCGAGTTAAACTATCTGCAGATCTCGAACCCATGTGATCAGATACAGCGCAATGATGTGATGGAGCAATCAGTAGTGCTGCGTTCACATCACTTCACACTGACATACTCATGGACTCACTGTCCTGGTAATCAGAACTCTGCACTTTGTCAATGATGTGCAGGGATTTTTATTAAAAAGATTTACTTTTTGTTTGTTTTTCCTCTGGTGAGACTTTTGTTATTGCATGCCTTTTTAAAATGAATAACGAAGGCATAGTAGAGTTTTGAAGATCCTATATAAAGTAATGCTTTAAAATAACGGTCCCTTTGTGAATGCATTTACTAACATGACCAATCTTTTACAGCATTTATTAATCATAGTTCAACATTAACTAATGCATTATTAAAATTCAGAGTTGTGCTTGTTAACATTAATTAATGCATTGAGAGTTTATCGTAATGAACGAGTTTTTCGTTAATAACTAACATTAACAGAGATCAATAAATGCTGTAATCTATTGTTCATTGTTGTGCATGTTGATATTACATTAAATAATTGACCGTTTTTCGGTAACACTTTAGAATAGTGATTTACTAACATCAGCTAAGCATGAATAATCTTGTACAGCATTTATTAATCAATGTTCAACATTAACTAATGCAATAATGAAATCTAAAGTTGTGCTATCATTAGTTCATGAACAGTGACGATGTTAACTTGAGTGACATTAACAAAGATGAATAAATACTGTAATAAATGCATTGCTAATTGTTTGTTCACATAATGGACCATTATTTCTTTAAAGTGTGACTGTTGTTGTTTTTATACATTATTTTCTAGGATTTCTGACTTCAATCTTTATTTTTAATTGCATAAACAAATTATTACCTTAAACACTTCAGTATAACTAGCAATTCTCACCTCTAACTAGTGGATTTTTTAAATCTTCCTATTATAAAGATATTGGCTGTTTAATTAGTATTTAAAAAGCACATATTCGGGGCTGCATGGTGGCGCAGTGGGTAGCACGTTCGCCTCTCAGCAAAAAGGTTGCTGGTTTGGCTGGGTCAGTTGGCGTTACTGTGTGGAGTTTGCATGTTCTCCCCGTGTTCGCGTGGGTTTCCTCCAGGTGCTCTGGTCCCCACCCCACCCCCTAAAGTCATGTGGTATAGGGTAGGCTAAATTGTCCGTAGTGCGTGAGTGTGTATGGATGCTTCCCAGTGCTGGGTTGCAGCTGGAAGGGCATCCGCTGCATAAAACATGCTGGTGGTTCATTCTGCTGTGGCGACTCCAGATTAATAAAGGGCTTAAGCCGAAAAGAAAATGAATGAATGAAAGCACATATTCTGCATGGTCTTATTCTACATTCATAACAGACTTACTTTCTTTAATAACCATTAATAAGGTGAACAAATTAGGAGTTAGAGTTCATATTTTGGCACCTAATATTAGCTAAAATGCTAGCCAGATCAGATCAGCAGTAGGGCTGCACCATATTGAAAAATTAGAGTTTTCCTGCGATAAATACACAGTACACAATACATTTCACCAGATGACCTGAAAACTGCTGTTTGGAAATAATCTATTAATGTAGAATGATTAAGATGATTTGTGTAGGGATGTGAATCGTGCATAAAATGTAATAAATTACAAGTAAATGCAAAGATAAAATTGAAATAATCAGTGTTTTCTGGTTTTCAGGGCAGTCAGATAGTATTCAGGTACAGAACTGGAATGATCATATGTGAAATAATGCTGTAAACAATCAATAAAATTATTCTTTATTAAAGTTACAAATGGTTAAATGTCTTCATTCATTTTCTTTTCAGCTTAGTCCCTTTATTAATCAGTGGTCACCACAGCAGAATGAACCGCCAGCATATGTTTTATGCAGTGGATGCCCTTCCAGCCACAACCCAGTACTGAGAAACACCCATACACTCTCATTCACATAATTTAGCCTACCCAATTCCCCTATACTGCATGTCTTTGGACTTGTGGGGGAAACCGGAGCACCCGAAGGAAACCCACTTGAACACGGGGAGAACATGCAAACTCCACACAGAAATGCCAACTGACCCAGCTGAGACTCAAACCAGCGACCTTCTTGCTATGAGGCAACAGCGCTACCCACTGTGCCACCCTGGTAAAATGTCTTGTGCCTTAATACTTTAAACTCTATCAGGCCTTAAAAACACGTGCAAAACGCTCCATTTTGGTCAAGCTGTAATAACTCCTCAATACTCGTATGTTCTGAACGCTTTCTCCTGGTCAACTAGAACCAGAACCTTTAAAAATGCAAATGCGATGCTGAAGCGGTGTATTGTGCAGGCCTAATCAGGACTTGGTCAGATATAGCTCTCAATTAATTGTAGATGCAATTCTAGTGTAAACTGAAGCTCATCTGTTTTTGAACACTGTAAATCATCTGCTCTGTGAGAGAGGCTGACAGCAGATTGTTCAGACACGGATCATCCGGTTTGCGGGATCATCATTCTGATAGACTACAGACTGACACTCAAAACACATCAACACACCTCAAATACACACTGAGGGACAATTAGGATTGAAGTGGCCTTAACTAATATGTACTTAAACTGAAATTAATAATTCGTTACAACGTACTGATTGTGTAAATACATGGTTTTACATTGCACTTGTGCTTGATTTAATACCTGCATGTAACTACATCTGTAATTAATTTATTTAATTGCATTTATAATAACACTGTTGACCATCCCTTACCAGTGTTGGGGGTAACCGTTATAAGTAACGTGCGTTATGTAATATTACTTTTCCAAAGTAACGAGTAATATAGCGTATTACTTTGTCATATTATTTGATTTAAAAAATGTAGCGCTCGTGACTTTTTACCTCGCTTAATTGGCTTTTTAAAAATATATTGCGACATAAAAATGGCTTTAAGTTAAATCACACACTCAATGAGAGAGCGTGCTGTGAGGAAACAGACAGTCGGCTCGCAGTCATCATCCTCATCAGGTCTCCTTTTTGACAGCAGATGAGTCACTGTTCTAGTAACTGAATAACTCAGGATATTTTGGTTTATTTCAAGTCAGAGGGACTATCCGGTATGTTAGTATTGAAGATGCAAACCGTTTCACGACAACTCCGTTCAATTTATTGAACTGGTTTGACCAGTTCACTTAGAAGATCCGGTTAAAACAAATTATCATCTCTAATTTATTTAGTCAGGAATACAACACACCTCTTCGCTGATTTATACGATTTTTTTTTCTTTTAAGAAAGATCTCTGCCCTTTTTATTAATGTGTGCTTGTGTTATTTATATTATATATTATATTTATTTAGTTGTTTTGACAATTCTTGTAGATGCTAATGTTGTTTTTTTGTTGTTTTTTTCTCCTCCTTGGGGGTGGGATGGGGGACTGAGGGTTTTTGAATGTTCTCGTTAACCTTAGTTAACCTTAACTTAGTTATTGTAAAAAAAAAAGTGTAAATTATTGATATTGTGATATTTTCTTTTGTAGACTGTACAAAAAAAAACAAAAAAACAACAACAAATGATTAATTTGCGAATAGTCCATCATCACTACATCTTTGCAATGGATTCTTGTTATTTTGGACTCATCTAAGAATAGAAGTGGGTTGTTGTTAAGTGTAGATTATGTGTAAGTAAAACTCTTAACAACTGCAAGAAACACAGAAAAAAAACAACAACCAACAAACAAAACTGTATGCGAAGCACTACACCCGCACACCACCTCCAGCTATGTTGGACATCAGTTCACCTTCCTCAGGTAAAACAATTCATTTCACTAAGCTCAAAAACAAAAAAGGTTATGACTTTTCTTGTTGAGGAGACGCAGACACTGTCTAATGTTACTGTAGAAGCGACGATGTTTTGTAATATAGTAAGATTGATTCTCTTTTGGGAAATGATTTGCACATTTGTTAGGGCCACGTGAAGAAACTTCAAAGATTTATTCTGATTTGGGGATGTTTTTTTTTTATCATTTTCCTGTTCATTTTGTTATTAAACATTTTAAAGGTTTAAAATCAGTTTTTGCCTTAATATAAATGATTTCATGTTAGTACTCTTAGGCTTTATTGCAGTCTTCATCTCAATGGACAGTGAATTTACTTAACTAATAACACAATACATAGAAAAGTAGCAAACAAAACTTACTTTACATGCTTTCATTAATTTGTATATACAGCTGTATAGGTGCTGTTAAATGCAGAGCTTCTCTATAAAAAAGTGAAAAAAAAAACATCTGCAGATTCTGAAAGAGATCAAACCACAGCCAGGTGAGGAAAAGTAACGCAAAAGTAACTCTAAAGTAACATAACATTACTTTTTTATGCATTACTTTTTATAAAAAGTAACTAAGTAACGCACTTAGTTACTTTTTTGGGAGAGTAACTCAATATTGTAATGCACTTCTGTCAAAAGTAACTTTTCCCAACACTGTCTATTACACATTAACCCACCCTTAAACCTATCAGTACCCCCAAACCTGTCCATAATACATTATGAACACATTAAGTGTTATTGTATTGTATATTGTATACAATATATTGTATTTACATGTTGATAGTAGTTAAGGACATTTAATATAAAGTGGAACCATACAGAGTTAATATTAGTTGCCCTCTTGTAAAATTAGTTTTTTTCCAATATTTCCCAAATGATGTCTCACAGTATTGATGAATTTCTCACAGTATTTCCTCTAATATTTTTTCTGGAGAAAGTCTTATTTGTTTTATTTCAGCTAGAATAAAAGCTGTTTTTAATTGTTTTAAAGCCATTTTAAGGTCAATATTATTAGCCCCCTTAAGCTATATTAGTTTTGGATTGTCTCCAGAACAAACCCCTGTTATACAATGACTTGCCTAATTACCCTAACTTTACCCTAGTTAAGCCTTTAAATGTCACTTTAAGCTGAATATAAGTGTCTTGAAGAATATCTAGTCTAATATTATGTGCTGTCATCATGACAAAGAGAAAAGAAATCGGGTATTAGAAATGAGTTATTAAAACTAGAATGATTAGAAATGTGTTGAACAATGATATTCTCTCCGTTAAACAGATATTGGGGACAAAAATAATTCAGGGGGGCTAATAATTCTGACTTCTACTGTATATATATATATATATATATATATATATATATATATATATATATATCCAAAGTGAGTGAGATTGACTGTGGTAAACTGCTCTAGGCTGTGATGTTATTTCACCAAAAGAGCAATTTGCGAATTGGCTAAATATTCCTGCTACTTGGACATAAACACAGTTAAATAGGAAGGACAGTGGTTTCTGTCTCTCTGAGCGCTGGTCCAGGCGAGCTGTAGGTGGTGATGGGAAACCATGGAGTCTCCATTTCCACACACCATATGGAAACGCTGCGGTTTGTGCAGAGGAGGTGGGAGCTAATATTGACCTGGACCATATGTGTTTTAGAGAATTACAAACACAACAGGGCTGAGCGGACGCCCAACACACAACATATGGGCACCTATTCTCCATCAGGGGCTTTTAC
Organism: Danio tinwini; assembly: GCA_903798205.1. Taxonomy (NCBI): domain Eukaryota; kingdom Metazoa; phylum Chordata; class Actinopteri; order Cypriniformes; family Danionidae; genus Danio; species Danio tinwini. Next base: position 2,297,290 of record CAIGQZ010032523.1, read on the forward strand.
AAACACACACACACACAGATCTCAAGGGAGGCTTCTTTGAATTACTCTATTGACACACACCCTAGTTAGCTTCATTAGCGCTGGCTCGCAGTATGAGGCTTTCTGAAAACTGATTATCATTTGAGACTAAATGGCTGTGATCGAGTCTTCTTAACAGTGTTGCAGTCAGATAATGATAACTATGCGCACAATATCACTCTGCTTATTATAAGTGTGCTGCACTTCTGTCACCTGCTACTTTAAATAGTCATGATCTTTAAAGCAGGATGGATTCTGGTTGGCTGTCAGGGTTTTAAACATTCAAGAATGACGTCATTGTTTTGCAGTGCTGATTAGAGGGTTGGAGATACTTCTATCGTTTACATCAGCACCTTATACTCCTCAAAAAGGGCTGAAATACATATAATGAAAGATGCATATTAGGGCTGTGCAATTCATCGAAAGAATTTCGATTCTGGCCACTAATGATTATAAATAATCAATGATTGTTGTGTCCTATTCTATACACCAAATTTTATATGGAAATCTGTAAATGTAGCATGATTTTTGCCATATGGGACGTGCTTAATTGATTGTACTGTGTTTGATTTATTATTGGTTATTTATTTGTTTAGAATAATCGTGATTACAATGTTGAACAAAATGAACGTGCACTTTTTTCATCGTACTGGATGTTTGATTGCTTATTTTGCACTCTAATGGGTTTTTTTCAATCACGTGGTTCTGGTGACACATGAAAATCAGATGGAGGGCTGGAAGTCAAAAATTAGTTACATGAAAAAATACTAAATACTATTGTGTGGAAGCAAACTATAGATAATTACTTGAATTTAACTGTTGTAGTAATTATATTGTTGCTGTTACGACACTACTGTAGTAATAAACACATAATTCAGTAGGCTTCAGTTTCTATTATTATACACCATCACAATGCACCACAGTTTACGCCAACGTTACAGTATTTATTACAGTTTACTATGCTGTATTCTGTAGCATCCACTAACAAAGAGTTGTACACATTATACACTTTACTATGTGGTTTAAAAACATGTTTATGATAAATTACTGTAGTTTTTTCCCCATGCGGATATCTTCCAGACATCATGAAATAACAGATGAAAGCACACAAAAGCGTGGACGTATAGTCTGCATTATTTATTTATTTATTTTTGTAAGAAGGAATAAGTGCTCCACAATAATAACAGTCCAGTTTTGTCGCAAAGGGTGCATTTCTTTTCTGTTCGGTAGATGAACTTACCATCTACAAACATTCACCTCTGCTGCACGAATAGGCGTTAACGTTTGGGTTGTTTATTCCGCCGAAACACTAGTAAAGATTTGGATTATTGCAAAACAAGACAGAGATTTCATTATAGCGATTACATGGCAGGGTGAGTTATGTTCTCCTGGATTTTGATTAAGTGTAGTGGTGTTTGTATCAGATTTTTATATAACACATTAACATATTTATAGACATAGCTAGGCCTATAGCGCTGTCAAACGAATTATTGTGTTAAAAACGTTTTGTACACATGGATGTATTGAATAAGTGAAGTTTATGTATAAACAAATTTTGAGAGGATCACGTGCTTATGATTGTTCTCAGCTGTCCTGCATTAACCCATGATCAATTATCCAATCAGGCGACTCCTAACTTACTATCAATAACCAGTTTTCTTATCTCAATATCTTCGTCTTGAAGAACCCCCCCCACCCCCCCACCTCCACCTCTACTTTCCCTCCTTTTTAGATGGACGACACGGTGGCCCAGTGATTAGCACTGTTGCCTCACAGCAAGAATGCCGCTGGTTTAAGTCCCTACTAAATCAGTCGGCATTTTTGTGCGGAGTTTTCGCTTGTTCTCCCCGTGCTCGCGTGGGTTTTCCCCGGGTTCCTCCCACAGTCCAAATAACACGCATCCTAAGTAAATTGAACGCTCAAAATTAATACCATAGTCAAGCTCTAAGCAAGCACTCCTCTCCTCAGTCATTCATTTCCACCATTCAGCTAGAATAAGCCGGGGGAGTTTATCGAGATCTACCTGAGCTCAAACTCCCCTCTCGCCCTGCAAACGGGAGGGAGCCCAGGGCTCGAGGATCTTACAAGCTCAGGGCTCTCTCCCGGGACAGCATGCCAAACAAGCTTTATTATCAATCATCAGCTAAGTGTAAACTCTTGAAATGTTTATTACATGCTGCCAGCCAAGATCTTAAACTTTCCTCCCTTTACGCACGAAAACTTTTAGAAGTCTATAAAAGCTGTCCGGCATTTCTTATTTTGGCCGATTTAAACAATTATAAACAACATAAAACAAACATTTTGATGTTTTGATGGCGATTCCAATGCAGAAGAATCACCTCCTGCCCTCCATCTGAGTCCTCTGTGCCATCAATGATGTCATGTGAAAACAACCTATACATAACTTATGTTATAAAATGACGTGCATTTCCCCCAAATTTCATTATTAATTCTACAACCTGAACTGTCTTTGCCATGTAAAAACGGTCATATCTGATATTTTAAGTGACTTTTTGACCTTTGGGTTTTTAATCGAATGTGATTTTCCTTGCATATTTCCCAATGTTGGTTGTGCCACATGACGTTACATCCTTGATATATTGAATATTTTAACTAAGAAGTGTTTATCCTTAGAACATGTGTATATGCAGTGATTATAGTCAACTTTTTAACCCTTGTGCATTCAAATGGACTCCTCTTTCATTATGTTGGGGGCTGTTTTTGCCCCGTTGACTTCCATTATAGCCACAGTTTTTGATTGTAAACCCATGGCAGCATATAATCATGCATTCTTGACTGTTGCTGGTTTTCCTTGTTGGGAAGAGGTACAATTTGTCATTTTAACTGTTGATCATCAGTTGGCAGCATTAACCCTTTAGATAGGCCTGTGCTGAAGATTTTCTGGCTTTTATATAGAGTAAAATAGCCGATTATAGTGTGTGTGCGCATAAATACACTTACTATGTTTACTGTGTTCCAAGAGGCTCATTTACATTTTTTTTAGACGTAGCAAGGCAAGTGTGCAAAGCTCTCAAACACTATACTTCATATAAAAGAAGTTAAGCTTTTTTTGCACTGTAACTGATGCTCAACTGTAAAAATCACACATTGTCCCTCTTCCCGACAGAGAAAACCAGCAACAAACAATAATGCATGATTATATGCTGTCATGGCTTTGCAATCAAAAAATGTGATTGCAATGAAAGTCAATGGGGCAAAAACAGGCCCCAACATAATGAAAGTGGAGTACATTTGTCTAGAGTTCTACAAAATCTTCAAACCATTTGCCCAAAATATGCGTCAAAATAAGATTAGTTGCAGCTAGCTCTCTGCAACTCTCACATGGTCGTTCACTGAAGCTAAGCAGCGCTGCGACTGGTCAGTACCTGTATGGGAGACCACATGGGAAAGCAAGGTTGCTGTTGGAAGTGGTGTTAGTGAGGCCAGCAGGTGGCGCCCAACTTGGGTCTGTGTGGGTCCTAACGCCCCTGTATATTGATGGGGACTCTATACTGCTCAGTGAGCAGTAGGGTTTAACCCTGGCATTCTGGCCAAATTTACCCACTGGCCTCTGTCCATCATGGCCTACTAATATCCCCATATCATTATTGGCTTCATCACACTGTCTCCTCTCCACCAATCAGCTGGTGTGCGGTCTGGCAATATGGCTGCCATTACTTCATCCAGGTGAATACTGCAAACTGGTAGTGGATGAAGAGTTAGTAAAGCGCTTTGAGTGTCCAGAAAAGCGCTGTATAAATGTAAGGAATTATTATTAATTGTAATCATCCCATTTGCTGAAACAGAAATTTGTGGCCAAACTAGGACTCAAAATCACACAAGTTAATGTTATGGAATAAAATCGCTGTCATAAATATTTCATGCGTAAATAAAATGTTAAAGTTAAACAATGTTAAGTGATTTCCAGAGAAATTCTGCACTCGCTGCCTGTAATGTTAATTTGCATTATGCTCAGTTACTGTCCTTGGCCCGTTTTTAATTTTGATTCTGTAAAATGTTCAAGAAACACAGCGAAAATGGACCTCATTAAGTCTCAACCTTTATTACAGCACATGACGGACATTTCTCAAAGAGGGAATAACAAAAATCTTACCTGAGACGGTGTTGGGAGTTCTCAGCATGCGCACTGTTGTGATCGATGGCTCTCGTTTATTAATACCTGTGACAGTGGTGATGTCATTTTGACAGTGGAGTGTCGCTGTTTGATTCATACTTGTAATCAGGTTGTCATGTCCGTGGTGAAACTGTGTTTCGTGTTTGTAAAGTACAACCATCGTAAATTTATTTTGGAGATATTTTGGATTTTTGAACCCTTTGAATTTTTTTTGTACCCTCAAAAATTATGAGTACATTTTGTTTTCCTTTATGATTTTATAATTACAGATGCGTGAATTTTATTTACGCACGAAATATTTATGACAGCGATATTATTCCATAAATGTCATCATGATACAGAAGCAGTATTTAATTGGATTAGGAACAATTGTAAGTTTGTGTTTTGTGTGCTCTCTCACTCACTGTTTTTCTTAGGTTCACGTCCTCTGGATTCCTATTCATCCGCATAGATGTCAATCATAATTAACTTTCGCAACCAATCATGTGCCAAGCTTCAGTTTTAAGAGGCGCGCCAGTGTGGACACTCGGTTTGTTGACTTCCTTTACTGTTTATTAGCAAAACGCTCTTGTCTTTTCTTAAGTTTTGTATCCCATTACACTTTTAAATCCCTGGTTGACTTTCTAAATTCCCTTGGGAATTTGAGGATGGTGGAGATCCTGTAATATGCAGGGAAAAAAAATTACACGTCTGACTAGAAGCACTACTTGTGTTTAAAAAGATGAAATTGTTATATTACTTTTATTTGACGTTGCTTGTAAATATATTTTCTCTTAAAATCATTTGTTTTGGTGTGTTGTGGGGTGGCTCAGTGGTTAGCACTGTGGCCTCACAGCAAGAAGGTCGCTAGTTCTTTCTGTGTGGAGTTTGCATGTTCTCCCTATGTTGGTGTGGGTTTCCCCCACAGTCCAAACACATGCGCTATAGAAGAATTGATGAACTAAATTGGCCGTAGTGTATATGGGTGTTTCCCAGTGCTGGGTTGCAGCTGGAAGGGCATCCACTGTGTAATAACATATGCTGGATAAGTTGGCGGTTCATTCTGCTGTTGTGACCCCTGATGAATAAGGGACTAAGCCGAAAATGAATAAATGAATGGTGTGTTGTGGAAATAATTCTTGACATTTCACACTTGTACTAAATTCGTTTATTTTTGGCATAACTTTGTTGTTGTTTTGCTCTCTTGCCAACATTCGTCACAACCTAAATGTTCCCTCTTTTACCCTTAGATCTAAAATATAAAGTCGTAACAGTATTGGTGGATTTCGAGTGAGTGACAGGTTGATCCCGCCCTCATGCCACTAAACACCAATCAGAGAAGAGCTTCTGTGTATGAGGGAGGGGAGGTTAACGCATTATTTTGTTGACATTTGTGAATTGAGACTATATTTGGCCACACAGAGACGTTTATTTAACCCTGAATCTTTCTGAGAATGAGCTTACTGTAGTTATTGATGAGGAGCTGGAGGACCTGCTCATGTCCATGGATTGAAGCCAGATGAAGTGGTGTGTAACCCTGCAAACACACGTCCACAAGATACATCATTTCACAAATATACACCCTCAAACATACTAAGATATGCACCCACACAAACACACACACACACAAAATATACACCCACACAAAGACATACAAACATACACCCATATACACAAACAAACACAAAGACACACACACAGTTATACAAACATGCACAAGTATACACACCCTTACATACACAAACTTGCACAAATATACAAATGCACTCAAAAACACACACAAGTATACACATAGAGACACGTACACACACAGATATACATGCATCCAAAAACATACACAAGTATATACACACACACACACACACACACACACAGATATACATGCATCCAAAAACA
>CAIGQZ010032523.1:2322076-2341497 GCA_903798205.1 Danio tinwini
GCATCACTCATCAGTGAACAGCGCTCTCATTTTTAATGCCAATCGCAGCCCTTTCTGTTGAGCTGGTGAAGACAATAACCGATCATAAGGGTTTAAGACCTCGCTTGTCAGTGCTCAAAAAGCTAGCAGGATAATATTTACATTAGTTTTGCTATAAATGCTCATGCTTTCGTCTGTGTATGTACTTGAGTTTTGTCTAAAACATTCAAAAAGAGTGTTTCTTTGAGCAGGTAAAATTAAAGGTACAGTTCATATATATTACTGCTTGTATTAAAGGACAAAATTTTATTACAAATAATATATAAATACTAATATATTTATAGATTTTAATAAAAAAAAATCTTGTGTTGTAAAGAAAAAATCTAATTGTGTATGGAAAGCATCATCAATGCACCGTGATATCAAATTGAACCAAATCGATGGCATGATAATCGTAACCGAACCGTGAGACCAGTGTAGGTTCACACCCCTAATGTTTATATATAGTATGTAGTATTAGATTTGATTATATTACTCTGTTTCATACCTGAAAACTACTGTTAGACACCTGAAACTTTGAAAAAGCATGTTAATTTTTGTGTATCTTTGCAATATTGCATTCATTTGCAGCCTTTGCTTGCAGATTGATTTTCTTTAATCTTATTGGACTGTCCTGTTTTGAACGCATCATATATCAAACTATATCGAAACCATGACCTCTGAAAACAATGATATGAACCAAATCGATAGCAAATTGTGTACCATTGCACTTATATACTAACTATACTATGACACAGTACTAATACTACAACATAAAAAGCAGGATTAATGAACAAGAAGGTATTCTGCGAGCTCTACCATTGACAAAAATACGAGCAAAGTGGACAGGAATAAAGTGTGCTGGTACTCACTGTGATGAAGTCCTGTTGACGTGAAAATAAAAAGCAAACGAGTGTAAGGAGATATTAGACATCACTGAATATGTGCACATGGACACTGATACTCTATTAAGACAATACGTGGCCGTTGGAATACGCCCCCTTGTGGAAGTCGCATAGAATTTTGAGTGTTGTCATGCACCATGGGAGAGAAGCTGATTCTCGCGGTGTCTGAAATAAAGTAGTGCAAAAGCAAGAGCCTTTATTCTCCGTGCGTTCACCAAAGGTTAAATGAATGAATGCATATTATAAACTTATAGACCGCTAAAACTTTTAGAAGGAATGTGGAGACATTAAAAAGATATTTTTATTACTCGTTTATGAAAATGTTTTTACTATAGGCTTTTTCTGAAAAAAAAAAAAAAATAAAAAAAACAAAACAATTTTTTATGTCACAAGCACAGACCTGCTTGGACAACACTAGAATACATCACATCTGGTCGGCCGGTCACATACGGTCTAGTCGCAGGAGGTTTTTTTAACATATCTGCAGCTCAAATCAAATCCGAATTTTCCGCATACAGAACTCCACGCAGCTCCCGGACTACTCTCCATTGTAAATGAATGACTGTTTTGTCGCTTGTTGTGTGCAGTGGAAAGGCAGCTTAAGAGTTTACCATGTAAACAGTGATTTTTGATGACCTTAATCTGACTAAAGTCATAATTGAATTTAACACAAAATTAAGACATGTGTAGTATGCATATTTTAGTGGCGTTATTGAAGTGCAGTACTGACCGCAATCATACTATTACTGTTTTGTAGGACTATATTTTTTACTATTTTGCAATAGGATAGTCCATACACACAGCAGATATCAGGCGTTTGACGACCAGTGGTGTAAATTACAAATACTCAAATTACTGTGTAATTTGTGAGTAGTTTTTCTGTAATTTAAGAAGTCGTTTAAAAAAATTGGTACTTTCACTTGAGTATCTGAACTTTTACTCCAATACTTTCCTTCAACCTGCAGTCACTATTTTTTCCTGTCTATGGGGATTAGAAAAATCACGATATCATGTTTCATATCATTCGATATCAATAATTATTTGAATATTTTTTACAATACATTTATAGGAATATTAGAATTTTTTTAATTTAAGCACTTAATTTTAATTTACTATTATTACAGTTTTAATAATCAAAAACAAAAAATATCTAAATAAATATCTGATCTATTTATAATAAAATAAACAAGAGACTCTTAAACTTGATCAATTAAATGACACACAAAAAACTAAAATCGGGCGGCACAGTGGCTTGCACGTTCGCCTCACAGCAAGAAGGTCACTGGTTCGAGACTCGGCTGGGTCAGTTGGCGTTTTTGTGTGGAGTTTGCATGTTCTCTCCATGTTGGCGTGGGTTTTTCTCCGGGTGCTCCGGTTTCCCACACAAGTCCAAAGACATGTGGGATAGGGGAATTGAGTAGACTAAATTGTCCGTAGTGAATGTGTGTAAATGAGTGTGTTTCCCAATGATGGGTTGCAGCTGGAAGGGCATCCGCTGTGTAAAAACATATGCTGGATAAGTTGGTGGTTCATTCCGCTGTGGCGACCCAAGATTAATAAAGAGATTAAGCCGGAAAAAAATGAATGAAATCAAAAAGCCACTCTGGCGACAACCTTACACCCTTTTTTATTTACAATGTCCTCGCTGCTGCTATACGGCATGTGGTTTTCATCACTATTTTCTATGGCGTCTATCGTAACTAACTAACGCAACCGTTTTCTCAGAGGATGACAAACGAACAAATCATTGCTGCAGCTCTGATACAAGTTTATAGAGAAAAGTAAAAAGCGCTGCAGCATTTGGGTGCGCTGTGTTTCTCTGAGGTAATAAGTTAGGTGTGATTGTCAGAGGTAAATAGGCGGAGTGATCTGTGTCGGTATAATGGCTTTATCCCACAGCTGGTGGAGGAGACGAGAGTTGGTTTGGAGTTAACTGTAATTTGTATTGTGATTGATGATAACTTCTTTATTTTATTATTATTATGAGAAAATAATAACAAGTAAAGATGCTAGGGCTCGACCGTTTTGGTCGTATATGCGCCCGAAATTTTATGCAACCTAAAAATATATTTGGAAGCATTTGTGCGAGTAAAATGCATAAAATGCTTGCCCTGCCTTTGTGCTCTTCTTATTGGCCCACTGCTCTAGAACTGAACGCGAATGGATTGGTTAATATCAGCTGTCAATCACTCAGTCAGTGCCTTCTGCCTTCAGATGACAGGAGCTAACGTGAAGTGCTGAAGATGAGAGAATGAAAATAACACTGACAGATTTAGTTTTAGAAAGCACCTAAAGTTACTAATAATGGCACATCTTATTAGTGATCATGTGCTGAATGTTAATCCACCATTTACAATTTTCCAAAAGTGGATAAAAGACTTCAAGTCCGCTATGAAGATAACTAAAGCCATTCACTGTACAGTCTGTGGGACGGGGTTTGCAGGTAACAGCGTTTGCCACTGAATCTACACATTTTAAGCGTGAGAGGTGCTGTATAATCCTTCATTTAATCCTCACGATGCTGTCAGCCATGCAAGCGGCAGCAATATGTCAAATTTAACACAGCTCATGAAGGCCGATATTACTATTAGGATGACATGCAAATAATAAGCTATATATCACTATAAATGTGGGGCGGGGCGATGGATCGCGATGCTGGCTCAGCATCATGAAGTTTATAGGCCATCGTCTATCGGCCCAACCCTAATAAAAATTTGTGTGAATGGACAAACCAGCAGGCGGAGCACACTGTAAAACATCTGAAATGCTGTTTTGGTCACTTTAAAAGCCTTAACCATTTTAGTATCAGTGTTATTATAATATTAAAAGCCTCCAGAATTGGCAAGAGTGTCTGTGCTCTGCATCTCAAAACGTCACAACGTGTTTATTGCGTGTCGGTTTTCTAAGGCACAAGTCATTTATTAAATAAAGAAAAACTCTACGCAGCTTCTCCTACCACAGCAAATCCTGTTTTTACTGTAGATGTTTAGCACCAGTTAATCAGGAAGTGACGATTTTGTTCTCTTTGACTCATTGGCTGGAAATGCAGCTCATCTTTTATGCGATATTCCAGTTTGCACATCAATTGAATTCACATCTTTGGATGGAAACACAACTACTGACACATAAATCAAACACGGTCAAAGGATAAACCGCACAAAGTCACGCACACTCTAACCGTTAGGATCCACCAGGGAGTTTGATTGGGAACGAGGCGCTAATTAATTTGAGGAGCCGCTATCTGGCTCCGTATCTGCGTCTACGAACCGATGCTTCAAAACACAAAGAGCTTCATTTCCCCTGGAGACGCCAATGCCAAGTTCAGCCCTTTTCAATCCTGCCAGGCAATTCCAGCCGCACCATTAATTCCACAAAGCCAAATGTAATTGATTGATAAGGGCCTGAGATTAACCTGAGTTTTTGTCTCTCAATCGTGATGGCTGCAGAAGATGCCGTCCTATCCCATCAACACCAGCGCCGTTATCTGATGCCAGTTAAGAGCATTTGGCCATTACTGTTGACCTGAAAGGACCACCGAAAACCTCCATCTTTGACTGGCACGATCTGATGAGAGTTTCCCATCTTATCTGCGAAAGACAATGAAGACGCGCTCACAGCTCGGAGAAGTGCATTGTGGGCTACAGCAGAAAACCTGCCTGCTCTTTTGGAAACGTCCTGTTGTTGTCTACGTTAGCATCACTTACACAATGAAGCGTTTGGCTGTTATCTGCTAGCATGCTAGTTGTGTTGGCATGATTTAAAGTGTCCTCTGGTGGGAAACAAAAGTTGCGTGATGAGCCAGAATCTCACAGGAACACGTCCAGAATGACACAAAGATCCGGAAGGAGATTGTGGGAAACGCTTGACTTTGAAAACTCCTGTAAGAGCTGTAAACACTGTCTGGGTGTTGGTTGCTGCTTTTAAAACACTATTTTATGGCTTTTATGAACAGAGTAATTTGTGGGTTAGGGTTATACAAACTTATGCGATTAACATTTTATAGTCAATATTTTTAATTATCATTTTTAAATTATTTACACTCACTGGCCACTTTATTAGGTACACCTTACTAGTACCGAGTTGGATCCCCTTTAGCCTTCAGAACTGCCTTAATCCTTCATGACAGATTCAACAAGGTAGTGGAAATATGCCTCAGAGATTTTGCTCCATATTGACATGATAGCATCACACAGTTGCTGCAGATTTGTCGGCTGCACATCCATGATGTGAATCTCCCGTTCCACCACGTCCCAAAGGTGCTCTATTTGATTGAGATCAGGTGACTGTGGAGGCCATTTGAGTACAGTGAACTCATTGCCGTGTTCAAGAAACCAGTCTGAGATGATTTACGCTTTATGACATGGCGCATTATCCTGCTGGAAGTAGCCATCAGAAGATGGTACACTGTGGTCATTAAGGGATGGATATGGTCAGCAACAATACTCAGGTAGGCTGTGGCGTTGACACGATGCTCAATTGGTACTAATGGACCCAAAGTGTGCCAAAAAATTATCCCCCACACCATTACAAGCCTAAACCGTTGATACAAGGCAGGATGGATCCATGCTTTCATGTTGCTGATGCTAAATTCTGACCCGACCATCCGAATGTGGCAGCAGAAATCGAGACTCGTCAGACTAGGCAACGTTTCTCCAATCTTCTATTGCCTAATTTTGGTGAGCCTGTGCGAAGTTTCCTGTTCTTAGCTGACAGAAGTGGCACCCTGATCAGTCACTTAAATCCCTTTTCTTCCCCATTCTGATGCTCGCTTTAAACTGCAGCAGATCCTCTTGACCATGTCTACATGCCTAAATGCACTGAGCTGCTGCCATGTGATATTCTGATTTAATTTGTGTTACTGAGCAGTTACACAAGACACAAGCAGTTAGACTTTATTAGGTGTACCTATTAAAGTGGCCAGTAAGTGTATGTCAGAAATGGCACTGTTTTGGATATAACCTATAAAAATAGATAATTTTAGAGTACAAACAAAAGCTGTGTAAAGATTTTTGTTCCTTAAATATATTTTTTAAAAACACATTTCAAGAAAAATACTTTTTTTTCCTCTTTGTCCTTGATTTTACAATCAACTCTGTTATATGGTGTTATAACCTAAAAGCAACCAAAGTTATTTTGATATTCATAGACACATTGCTTAATACACACAGGATGTAAAGCAATACACAAATATTTTTACATATGAAAAAAAATTTAAGAATTAAAAAGTAATATAAACACCACTGCCTCCATGCCTTCTTCACCTCGGGGGGCTTTTTCAGTTTATTTATGACAATCTGCATGTGTATAATGTTATTATTATTAGCAGTATTGTTTATTATATGCATATTTATATCTGTTTTAATAAACACAAGTGTAGATTTGTCCACCTGTGGGGTTTTGGAGACGTCTGCATCACCATATTGGGCATAAGAACAAGACGTGTGTTTGGATATAACTCAGTTTGTTGACCACCCTACATTATTATTGTTCATTTATTTCTTTGCTGGAAATTAGAACTGAATTTAGAAATAGTTTTAAGACAAATCTTTGCTCTTAAAGGAAATTAAATATGTCGGCTAATGGACGCCTTCAGTGGAGTGAGTGTTCACCGTTTCCTCACTCCACTAAAGGAGTAAAGTATAGAGTAAAAGGAAAGTAAAGAGACTGAAGGGAGGAGGCTCGTTTTTTAATCTCGCTTTATTCTCGCTAGTGAATCGCTCAGTTTTTACACTAACAAACTACGCCATCTAAATAGCAAATGCACCATGGTAAATGAGACTTATGAGAGTTATGCTCAAAACACACCCATAACTCATTAATTAAATAAGCACAACCCTGTTAGACAATGCACCAAGACAAAAACTCAAAAGTGGATTTGCACAAACCCTTAATGCTTTTGCGCCATGCGCTTAAGACATCGCACTTAGATTGTTAAAATAGAGCCTTAGCTGTGCATAAACCTATAGTTTTTGTATTTCTGGTAAAACCGGTAGCATTAGCAGCATCTACAGAAGTGGTAAGTGCTCTTGTCAGTATCTCTGTACGCTTCCAGCAGCACCAGCCGTTCCGTGTCATCCTCGCTCGCCGCGTAAATTCACTAAACTTGCTGGAAATCTAATAAGAGCTGCTGCTTTGGGCCTGACACCCGCGGAGCAGCGACCCAGACACATATGTGATGATTTACAACCAGACACGCATCCGTCTGCCACCTTCCCTGCACTACACTTTCCGTGCGCTAGCATCATCTTGCTCGTTGGGAAGTGTGTGTGTGTGTGTGTGTGTGTGTGTGTATAAATGGCAGAATCCACAGCCTCGGGGCCAAAGGCTTCAGAAGTTAAGCCAATACAGGCCGCACTTGCGTCCCAACAATATCTGGAAGTCGTCAGAGGGTTTTATTTTTCTTTCCTCTTCACCTTTAAAGATGACCCACTCGGTTCGCATAGCACTATCAGGCAACAAAAATGCTCCTGGTCAAACAACACGCCGTTCCTGTCCGAGCGCTTTCATCCAGGCTTCAAAAGAGAAACGCAATCCTCATCCTAATTAGCTTGACCCTCACAATGAGGAAACACAAACACTGCAAACACACAGATTCAGCACCGGCAGGAAGCGCAGTGCATTACGAGAAACACCAGGGTGTAATCGGATTACTTTTTTAAAAAGTAACTATGTGAAGTGTTGCATTAGTATTTAGGTTTTAAATCTTTAGCTCCAGTTTTACTTTTTCAAGGTGAAGCACACTCAAAACATTATGCTCGCTGCTTGTTCCAAATACTTATAAAATGAGCTGAAACAACACAATTCTTGAGAATATTTTTGGAGGGACAACTTGATAGTTTTATGTTCTATCCACTTAAATTTGTACATTAACTTTGATTACTTTCAATCGATTTTTGTTGGGACAACCTGAAAGAATTGTGTGGAACCCTGCATTTGTTATAGTGTGTTACATTACTTTCAGTTTCAGTTTTAGTACTTCTCATTTTGTGTTAATTGAACACATCTAGTGTTGACTAAAGCAAGGTTTAGTGTTTACAGGAGTACATTAACTCTTAAATAAACTTTGCAGTAATAAAAATAAGGTAACATTAGTATGAAATCAGATTACAAGTAACTAGGTAGCGTATTGCATTACTTTTAAAATATTCAGTTTTAATATTTTAATACTTAGAGTTGACTGAATACATCAGGTGCTGACCAGAGAGGAGTTTGTAAAGCTTACATTAACTCTCAAACAAACTTTTGAGTAATAGAAATAAGAAAAAGTAACTTCAGTATGTAATCAGATTACTTTTATAAGTAACTAGGTGGTGTATTGCATTCCTTTTAAAATATTCAGTTTTAATAATATTGATAATAATAATAATACCTTTTATTTTTAGGCACCTTTCAAAGCACTCAAGGACAACTTACAGCAGATCACAAGTACACCAAAAAATACAAGCAGTAAAAATAACAAATCAACATAATATTAAACCAGCAAATCATTAAAAGCTATCCTATTTTAAAATGTACAGTTGACTGAATACATCAGGTGTAGACCAGAGAGAAGTTTACTGTTTGTAAAGCTTACATTAACTCTCAACTAGGCCTATCATGATATCTATTTTTTGTTGTACGATATATTGCACCAAAATATATTGCGATAAACGATATTATTGTCATTTTAAGACCATTTTATGCCACTCATTATATAATGCCAGAATGACAATATAATATCACAATGCAAGTACCCTTTTTCAAAAAACACACAATATTTTATTCTTAAGAATATTTAATTTAATTATGGTCATTTTAACAATTCAATAATTAGGCATTGAAATCAGAATGTGAAAACACATATCCTAAATGAATAATAAAAAGTGCAAGGTGAAAAGTAATATATCTGCTACCAGATCTATTTTCAGTTGTCAGACATCCACATGAAAATATACTATAGTAATTTGTAGTAAACACTAGTGGTTTTAACCATACTGACCAGAGGTAGAGATGTTGCACAATCAGTTAAAATGTTGCTAGAATTGTTTTTATGTATGGGCAATATTTATTGCATCACTAAAAATAATTGAATTGATGTCCATGTGTTGTGCGATAAGTGGATATATTGATTATTGTGACATACTCTCAACCAAACTTTTGAGTAATAGAAATAAGAAAAAGTAACTTCAGTATGTAATCAGATTACTTTTATAAGTAACTAGGTGAAGTGTTGCATTACTTCTTAAATATTTAGTTTCAGTTTTACTTTTAGTAATTCTCGTTTTACAGCATTAACTGTCAACCAGAGCAAAGTTTAGTGTTTGCAAAGCTTAGATTAACTCTTAAACTTCTCAGTAATAAAATTGAGAAACAGTAACTTCAGTATGTAATCAGATTACTTTTTTCAAGTAACAAGGGGAAGTGTTGCCATTACTTTTAAAATATTCCATTTCAGTTGTAGTAATTCTCATTTTACAGAGTTAAATGAACACGCAGTGTTTGCAAAGCTGACATTAAACTTGTCAGTAATAAAAATAAGAATGCCAGCCTGTTTTCAGATCACCTTTTACAAGTAACTAAGTGCTGCATTACTTTTTCTTTTTTTATATTTTAGAGTTAACGCCTGTCATTCCCACCGGCCTCACCTTTTTGCAGACGAGTGTCGGGTCCTGTTGCAGAAGCAGGTACAATGTAGTGGCGTTTCCTAGAGCAGCACAGCGCAGCCAATCCCGCTCTATGGGCTCCATCTGAACACGAGGAAACAGCGACTACAAACAACACAAGAAAACAACTAATGAAGACAACCTGTAAGAATAGGGGCCTGTTTCAGAAAGGAGGTTAAGTGAAAACTCAGAGTATTTTAACCCTGAAATAAGAGAAACTCTGGGTTTTCCGTTTCAAAATGGCAGGTTTGTCAAACTCGAGAAAGCAAGGTAAGTCAAGCCTGTTTCTGAAAGAGAAGTAACTAACTCAGAGTCAGTTACCATGGTCACTCTCTCTGTGAACCTTACCTGGTCAGGAGCAGGTTTTAATTTCTAAACTCTTGAGTTTCTGTCCTTTTTTAAAGACGAAGCGGTATTTCTCACCTTAGACTTACGTTTCACACCTATTTTAATGTGCATTTTGGATATGCGCATAAAAAATTGGTCGATGGAAACACCAAGAGGCTAATAACTTTTGAAAATAGGCATAATAAACATATGTGCATAACTGAGAAGAAACTTTTTATTTGATAAGAAAAGATGCAACTTTTTGAAACAAATTCCTGTATACGCATTAAAAAGGTTTGTTATAAGAGATCATACGATGATGAAAATGTGTGTGAATGGACAAACCAGCATGTTGAGCACACTGTAAAACATCTGAAATGTTGTTTTGGTCATTCTAAAACGCCTTAACTGTTTCAGTATTATTATTTATTAATTACCTTCAAAGAGTCTGCAGCGTGTCAAGAGCGTCTGTTCTCCGCGTCTCATGCAAATGCCACCACGTGTTCATTGTGTGTCGGCATTGTCTTCTGAGGCACACGTCATTTATTAAATAAAGAACAGGTTCACGCAGCTTCTTCTACCGCAGTAAATTCTGTTTTTACTGTCGATATTTGGCGCCAGTTAATCGGGAAGTGATAATTTGGTTCTCTTTGACTGGTTGGATGGAAACGCTGCTTTACTCACACATCTTTTATGTGATAATCCAGATTTGCACATAAATTTAATTCACGTTTTTGAACAGAAACATAGCTATACATTTCAGTCACACAAAGAACAAAGTCACGTACGAGAATAGCTTGTCCTTTTTTAATAATTAATTAGCTTAAATTCACTGAACTACTAACTAGATTAAAGGGATTATTACTCCTAAAACTTTTTTTTTGTTCTGCTTACATTATAAATGTCATGTCATCCTCTACCACTCGAACAATTAAAAAAGGCAGACACACAAGTGCACTTAAATCTATTAAAACTGATCAACGTGTGCAAAAGTGGGAACCTTAAATTAAACATTTCCACTGAACATTAAGCTAAGGTTATATGCATTCTTGATTTGTCAAATTTGTTGTAGAAATGCACTAGCCTATTTTATGTAATTTAATGCAATTACATCTGAAATAACTTTACAATTATGGCCAATAAACGTAACACATTACATTACTTTTTTATGCTTAATTATTTAAATACTTCAAATGTAAACTTGCGCATTAACTTGAGCAGCTGTTTTCCCACGCTAACGGTCTCTGTCTCACTGATGCAGTGGTGTTGCTTTTTTAAATATATGGTCATATTTGCTATAACTTTGCATGAGCACATCAAGTTCAGCTGGAGAACTTGTAATATCTGCGCTCCATTGATAATGCCTTTTTAAAGTTGCGGTGTGCGCGCTTAACTCTGAGTTGGTCTATTCAAAGTTGATTGACCCAATCCAGATCAGCTATTCTGAAACCGAAAACTCTTGAGTTTTTAATCTCTCGGTAAAACTCTGAGTTGATTGAACCTCCTTACTGAAACAGGCCCCAGATGTTCACCAGAAGTACATCAATATACAGTTAAGACAAGGACTTGCTGCTAACTATTGCTGGTTTTAGTCTTGTATTTATTTATACTTGACAAGCCCAAACCACCCACAGAAGCACACACAAAAAACTCAGCAAAAATGTTTAATTATCATTGCCAAAAAAAGAGATGTTTTTTTGTAAATATTGCAAGCCCTTAAAGGTTGCCCCATTTTTCAGGATGTAAGATAAGTTTTTTGTGTGTCTCCAGAATGTCTATAAAGCTTTTTATTATAGCTTTTTAAGTCTGGAAAAGTTGAGCTGTTTGGATATTGTAGCTGTTTCTGTGCCTTAATGCAATTGAGCTGCTGCTTCTCGCCCACCGTTCCCACGTGCATGTCAATGTCTGTAGCATTCATGTAGATAAACAGCACAGTGACAGACAAGAATGAAGCTGATCTCCCTTAGTGCAGTAGTTATCTGATGTGGAGTTAATTCAAGCCTTTCTGCAAAGATGAGTCACACACAGACACATTTAGCTTTGGACTGTGTTTGCACTGCAAATGTGACAGGATACAGGTTAATCTTCACTGCTGTATGGATATCTGTTATGTTAATGTACAAAATAAACCTGATTTAACATCCACAAACCGGGATTGAAGCGTCTTCTTTAATAATTGTACTGACATGCAGCTTGGTGATGAAGTAAAGCTGAAGTAAATCGCTGTAATTCATTAACATGCGCTGTTTTAAACTCATAAAACTCGTTCTTGATCACATTTGATGATGACTGATGATCACAGAGCGCTGAACAGATCTTTTAATCCCCGTGGCTTTGCGCACGTCCTGTGTTGTGGATATGATTATACGCGTTACTACGGAGACATGTTAATATGTGGCTGTCAATCAATTCTGTGGGCGGGGAAACCGCATTCCTATGTCTTGTTGCCGTAGGCCTCATAATTTCAGGATTTGGATCCTATTTTAACGTCAGGAAATTAAAAAGAAAAGAGATTTATTGTGTTTCTGTCACTCCAATATGACTGTGGACACTACCTACACACTGCTCTGTCCAAACAGCTTACACAAGATGATATTCATCATAGGTGCCCTTTAATATTCACTATGTGAAGAAAATATAAAATTAAATAATGCACACGTCAGGTGGTGATGTGATCACAACATTAGACAGAGTAACTGTTACACCTCAGGTGTGCATTATTTTCTTCTAATGCACTACAAAAGCCTGTCTCTCTACTGCTTGCTGTTATCAGACTTACACTATTGTTTTCCTTCTTCTGAAAGTCTGGATAACACCATTGTAGAGTTTTTCTTTTATCATTTCAGCAAATAGGATTGTAAATAAATGATTTGTTGTATTCTCCCATTCACTGCGCTCTAGGTTTACCAACTATGATGATTTCTGCTGCTGAGAAACTCCCTAACGATACACCTAAGAGTTCTCATCAGCCAATCAGAGCCAGGCATTCATCAGCCCTGTAGTTTAAGCATGAGCAATACATTCCTGCACTAAATAAGTCGGTAATAAAAGTGCCTTTAGCTCCGTTTCACTTTGACCTCTCCTCGTTTCTAATCTGTGGCCGGTTCCAGGCTGCCTCCTCCTAAACAGAACCAGACTGAGTTTCTTGTCACACTGATCAATGACCTGTGACCAAGTCTGGGGCCCCGCAGACACAAGGGCCCTGTTGTTCAGTCTGACAGAGCGCATCGGGGATCCAATACCCAGATAACACCATCCCAGAGAAGAGCGGCCGATCCTCGCTCTGCTAATCCTCATGTTTAGCACCTGTTTATGATATGACAAATTGAAACCCCCGGCGTGAAGGTCCTGACATTATTGCCTTTCTGTTCAAAACATTGATTCAACATGGCAACCGAGGGGCTGCCGATTGGAGCCAGGGGCCGAGTGTGGATATTGACATGTGTGTCTGATAAAAGCTGAAGGAACTGAGATCCAAACTAGCGCCACACAATATGTGGTTTCAGCATCGACACTGCAATGCAACAAAAAAGTTGTAAAAAGTATAGAGAGAATTAGCTTATTAGCATGAATTAGCATTTTCACCTGGCATTTAACATTATTTTATGAATTAGCCTGTTGTTAGCATGTTTCTAGAATTAATTAGCATTTTGTTCACACATTTCTAGAAGCATGTTGGTAGTACATTTGAAAAGAAAGTGTTAAATAATTAGCTTTTTAGCAGAAATTAGCATTTTTACTCTACATTTAGCATAATTTAACATGTTGTTACCATGTTTTTAAAATAAATTAGTATGTTTTTGCATATTTTACATGATTTTAAAATTAATTAGCATGTTGTTTGCATGTTTCCAAAATGAATTAGTATGTTGTTTTACATTTGAAAAAAGTATGCGAAAGTATGAATAGATCGACGGATAGAAAAAGCTTAACACAAATTAACATTTTTACCTAGCACTGAACATTATTTAGCATGTTGCTAACAAGTTTCTTGTATGAAATAGCATGTTAGCATGTTTCTGGAATTAATTGTTGTTTGCATGTTTTGAGAATAAGTTAGCATGTTGTTCACACGCTTCTAGAACAAATAAGCATTTTAGTAGTACATTTGAAAAGAAATAGCTTAGCAGGAAATAGCATTTTTACTTTACATTTAGAATAATTTAGCATGTAATTATCATGCATTACAAATGAATTAGCAGGTTGTTAAGATGTTTCTAGAAATAATTAGCATGTTGATCGCACATTTCTAAAACAAATTAACATATTGGTAGTACATTTGGAAAAAGTTATGAATAGATTGATAGAATTAGCTTATTCACATGAATTAGCATTTTTACCTAGTATTTAACATTATTTAGCATATTGTCAACATGTTTCTAGTATGAAATAGTATGTTAGCATGTTTTTAGAATGAATTAGCATATTGTTAGCATGTTTCTAGAATTAACTATTATGTTGTTTGCATGTTCCTAGAATGAATTAGCATGTAAGTAGTACATTTGAAAAAATATGAATAGATCGAGCTTAACATGAATTAGCATTTACCTAGCACTAAACATTATTTAGCATGCTGCTAGCAAGTTTCTAGTATGAAATAGCATGTTATCATGTTTCTAGAATTATGTTGTTTGTATGTTTTAAGAATGAATTAGCATGTTGTTCACACGTTTCTAGAACAAATAAGCATGTTGGTAGTACATTTAAAGAAAAAAAAGTATGAATAGATAGAATTAACTTATTAGCATGAACATTTTACCTTGCATTTACATTATTTAACATGTTGCCAGCACGTTTCTAGAATGAATTAACATGTTATTAGCATGTTTCTTGAATGAATTTGCATGTTGTTAACATGTTTCTAGAATAAATTAACATGTTGTTAGCATATTTCTAGAATTAACATGTTGTTAGCATGTTTCTAGAATTAATTAATATGTTGTTAGCATGTTTCTAGAATGAATTAACATGTTAGCATGTTGAGAGAAAGAATTTACATGTTGTTCGCACATTTCTAGAACAAACAAGCATGTTTGAAAATCAAACACAGAGTCTAAATATCCTTGAGGTTAGAGGAACTACTTTCTTCCGCTATTCATTCTGCAACTGATGTCAGAACAGCAGAAGTCATTATTAATTCACCAACATCACTTTAGAGCTGTAGTGTTTGAAGGATTTTCTAGTGTAATGTCTAAAATAATGACAAAACAGGTGATTTTGCTCACATTTTAAGATTATAAGGCTGATCAGCATGAAATGCCATCAGTCTATAAGAGATTTCCCAATATTTCACTGTTGCAATCGGGAGGTCACAATAATTAAGCCCGAAAAAGCCAAAGCAAACCAAACACTAGCAGATTACTATGGTATAATGCAGCACTACAACATACAAAATAGATTGACCGACTTAAGGCCCGTGCACACAGAAACATTTTTGCTGGCGTTTTCCATCGACGTTTAACGCCTCATGACTAAATAAAGGGCGTCAATGTGATCGTGCACACCAACGCGCAAAACGGCAGGCTCAAAATCATCATTTTTAAAAAACGGCTCATGCTTGTTTTTGTTTTTTTGACGCACTGCGTCAAAACCGTCTCCACCAATCAGATTGGCACTTTTGTTCACGTGCATGGAGCTTCTGAAGTTACAGTAAACAGCACTTGCAGGCGCTCAAGCACAACACTGTCAATGCGAGCGCACATTAAATAAGATGCCCAGAGGCGTGATGAACGTGGAGCTGCTTATTGCACTGGTGAACAATAATAATTTCTTCATCTTTAGAGCTGGAGCTGCTGCTTGAACCATCCATAAGAACAAGCGTGTCAACTTTGTCTTCTTTCTCTGCGTTACAAGCGGGTGTCAGAAGCTTAAAGTTGTGTAGCGCCATCTAACGCCAAGGAGTGATTTTGCATACTCTTCTGCTCAACTGTCTTTGCTCTGCTCAGTATGACAGGCTAGCCGCCAACATGCTGAATCTCAGAAATTATGATTATTTAAAATAGGCACTGTCATAAAAGTACATTATGCTGTGCCAACCGCTGCAATATTTATCAAACTGTAGTCCACTGCTTGCTACTCGTGTGGGCGGAGTAATACACAAGGGTGAAGTGGCTGTAAGAGTGCTAATATTGCTTTAATATCTCAGCCAATCAGATTCGAGAACCAGACAGAACTGTTGTGTGTGTGTGTGTGTGTGTGTGTGTGTATATATATATATATATATAGCATTCAGCATAAATGACTACACCTCATTTAAAAAAATATTCATTTCTCAGTGAATATATGTTATATTTTGGTGCATTTTAACAAAAACAGATTTATTAAGCAGATATATTTATTAAAATAATATTTTAGTCACTAAACATTAGAAATAAAAAGATAATACATTTAATTTCATGCAGAATACTGCAACAAAACAAGTACAATCTAAAAAAATCGTCTATATTTGTGCTAGGTTTTGGACCGTCATCATTAGTTATATTGTTAGATAAGCTCCAAATTTGGCTTCATTACTGACTAATCTCATGTATATGCACAAATATAACATTGTAAAGCTTTCTATAGAACATATTCACTTAAATGAGTAATGTGTGAGGGGTGTACTCATAATATATGCTGAGCACTATATGCAAAAAAGCTTAATATTTTAATGTAAAGGTGTTTTCCAATAACGTGCAGCCTTAATTCAAACCCTTAAATAAGCAAACAGATCACAGGGTTGATGTTGGAAACAAACAAAGCCAGAACCAGTAGAGGAAGAGGAGGTTTTGTGATCTCTGACCCCGTATTAAAGGCAGAGCGTGCAGAAAGACCATGGAAAGGGCCTGCTGATCAAAAGAGCTGACAGATGAAGGCGAGGGTCTGCGTGACCTTGACTCTTAAACTACAGCCGAGTCTCCAAACACGAAAAAAAACACAGACTAGTAAGATAACACTAATCAAAGACAGCTCATTAGAAAACAAGCACAATCTGAGTGAACAAATGTAGCGTCTGATGGTTCAAGGCACCAGAGAACTGCAGGGTAGATATTAACTGTAGTATTGCACTAAAAACATTATCAGACTGATGATGCAAAAACTCAACATTTCTTTCTTTTTTTATTATTATGCAAAGAGATAAAGTTTAAGTCAAATTGATTTGCCCTTCTGTAAATTTATATGAATATTTACCAAATAGGGCGGCACGGTGGCGCAGTGGGTAGTACAGTCACCTCACAGCAAGAAGGTTGCTGGTTCGAGCCTCATCTGGGTCAGTTAACATTTCTGTGTAGAGTTTGCATGTTCTCCCTGTGTTGGTGTGGATTTCCTCCGAGTGCTCCGGTTTCCCACAGTCCAAACACGTGCTATAAGGAAATTGATTAACTAAATTGGCCGTAGTGTATGAGAATGTGTGCAAGAGTGTGTGGGTGTTTCCCAGTGTTGGGTTGTGGTTGGAAGGGCATTCACTGCGTGAAACATGTGCGGGATACGTTGGTGGTTCCTTCCGCTGTGGCGACCCCAGATTAATAAAGGGACTAAGCCGAAAAGAAAATAAATTTCCCAAATGATGTTGAACAGAGCAGTTATTTCCTATAATATTTTTTTTCTTCTGGAGAAAATTTTATTTGTTTTACTTCAGCTAGAATAAAATCAGTTTTAATAAAACTATTTTAAGGTTGTGGTAAAGAAGGAGCTGAGCCGAAAGGCAAAGCTCTTGATTTACCGGTCAATCTACGTTCCTTCTCTCACCTATGGTTATGAGCTTTGGATCATGACCGATAGGACAAGGTCTCGGATACAAGCGGCCAAAATTTTCATTCGCACTCTTATAGATAGGGTGAGGAGCTCTGACACCCGGGAGTAGCTCGGAGTAGGAGAGGGGTCTGGCTGCAGACTCTGTAAAGTGCAATCTAAGCTGCATCCAATGCTTTTTAATGTGCTCACCTAACCCCACACCTCACAGTGATGTCACTAGCTCCATTGAGTGCATTGTGTCTGAGATTGCACCGCTGAGCGATGCAATCTCAGCTTGCATCATAAAGGCTGCAACCAGATACTATTGCAGAGTAGAGCCGCTGGTCCTCCACATCGAGAGAAGTCAGCTGAGGTGGCTCAGGCATCTGTTTCGGATGCCTCCTGGACGCCTACCTAGCGAGGTGTTTCAGGCATGTCCCACCAGGAGGAGGCCTTGGGGAAGACCTAGGTGGAAGGACTATGTCTTTTGGCTGGCCTGGGAACACCTCAAGACCCCCCTGGGGAAGCTGGAGGAAGTGTCTGGGGAGAGGGAAAGTCTGGGGTTCTCTCCTCCGGAAAAGCGGATCAAAAAATGAATGAATGATTGAATGAATGAATATGCTAAACTTAATATATTTAAATTCAGCCCATATAAATTGGTTTCAAGCACTTACCTTAAAAAATGAGTAAATCTAATGAAATTCAGTGTACCTTTAAGCAGTAAAATTATAGTAACCATTTATTTTTGGTGCCAAAGACCACAGAACACGCACGACGTGTCACTCGTATAGTTTTGAATGAGGAAAAGTCTATTGGTTAATATGGCGAATGAAGCCCCGCCTACTAGTACAGGAGCCAATCATCGATCGCTATAGACTGATGGAGAAGCTCGTACTAGACGTCTGCTTTTAAGACAGATTTGTGGTCAACAAATGCACTGGAAATGCCAATACTTGCTTCACAGGCACAAGGAATATATCCACATAAAGCTTGACATCTGTGCTTTTAATTCAACCAACTACACTGAAAAACAAAAGTTTTTTGGTTTTGTGATCTGTATGAAACAAACGCGAGGTACAGTCCATTCTGTCAAACGCACATCACATGACAGCAGCAACTCGAATGCCCACAAACTTGTAAACAAAGAGTCGCTGTCATTTCTGGAGGAGATTCACCATCAAGACCAAGTTGTGAATTACTTCAAAAGAGCAGCATGATCTGACGATCATTATTCTAAGGATGATAATGTGTAGAACGGCCATAAATGAGGTTGGTGTCGTGATCTCGTTCCCTTTGAGTGCACATGCGCATTAGCTTGGGCAACCTGAAAATATGCAGATTTTGTTTAATTTGGACGTTTAGAAATAAAGCTTATGAGACAGATGATGTTTAATTTCATTGGTCGTTTCACATATGTAATGTAATAGTAAGCGTGGAGAATTTGATGTTTCCCCATTCAGACAGAATGCTCGAGCAAACAGTCTGAGAGGCGTTTCAGAGAAGAGGGACTTTGGTTTAGCTAACCTAGTCTGAGCTCCAGCATGTTTCTCCTCATCCCTGGTGTCCACACAAAGGGCAGAAAACTTGCTGATTTGGTATCTGCTCTCCCGGCGAGCGGGACTCTGACCTGGCTGTCTTTTTCTGTCAGTGCTAACAGAGCTAGCGGCCCAGATCCGCGGTTTCCACATTAACATGTGCTGTCTGAACAGGCATCTTCAGTGAGAGTGTGCTGGCATGAGTTCACCGGCTGTTGGGTTTGGTTCATCAACACATCTCTCTCTCTCTCTCTCTCTCTCTCTCTCTCTCTCTCTCTCTC
>CAIGQZ010032523.1:2341597-2354641 GCA_903798205.1 Danio tinwini
TGTGTGTGTGTGTGTGTGTGTGTGTGTGTGTGTGTGTGTTAAAGTCTAGCCCTTACATTCCCCAAACTCATTCATCTTTTAGCATGTTTTTCGAGTGTTTATTTTTGTTTTGTTTTTTGTATGAGAGTGTTGGTCTTAGTAAACAATGTAGCTACAAAAAAGTCAAGCTTTAAATAGGAAAATAATCAAAACTCTTACTTTGAATTTGAGTAAGATGCTAACGGTCTAATCCGATTCCATTAACTATGCTAAGCTAAGCTAAAAATGCTCAAAAATCAGATGAATGGATTCAAAAATAGTAAAACTCCAGGAAAGCTGTAAAATGGGCCTATTTCCAATATAAAAACCTAAAGTTTCCTTTAAGAAATACTCTCAGCTCTAGGTTTGAAGAAGTTATATTACTTCATTATTTCATTATAAGCTGTTCATACATTGGCAACAAAAAAGCAGATAACATGCGACAGTTCCTACATATATCCCCTATTAATACGGCAACATGGGTTTCCAATCATAATAGACGTTTAGAGACTTTTGACACATGTAAACCTGAAGAAAACAAGTAAAAAAAAACAGCTGGAGCGCAGACATCTGATCTGTCTGAGAGACAGACTTCAGGCTCTTTAATGTGTCCGACGCAAGACAGCCCGTCTTGGAGAAATATCTCACAATGTCCATCACCGCAACAGTTTGTCTTCATCAATCATCCGCTGTTTGTTGACTGTAGCTGCAGGATGTCACCCTTATTTTTATAGATCTTGTTATTGGGGTCTGCCCTCACACAGCAGTAATTTCCTCAGCATCATGGGATGCGTTTGTGTGACGTTTACATTCAGCCTTCTTCGCTCGCGTTTCATCAGTTCATGTGTGCTATCGTGTCATAATATTTTAACTGATCTATATTAATGAGTTATGTTTGTTCGCTTTATTTGTTTTACATTTAAAAACAAGTTTGACCAAAGTGCTTTACAAATTCAACCAACACAGTAAATCATACTTGTACATGTAAAAAAAGAGATCTAATTAATTACAATCAAATGCAAAAGACAGAAGAGGATTTTTTTAAAATGAGATTTAAAAGCACAGAGGGAAGAGCTTGACCTGATATATAAAGGCAAATCATTCCACTGACGAGCTGCAACAGAAAAAGCCCTGTCTCCTTTTTATTTTAATTAGAATTCCTTAAAATTTTAATTTTCATAGATTTTTATAGGCCTAGATGATGTATGCCACCAATGAAGCCAATGTAAGTAGGTGCCAGACCATCTTATCTTTAATTTAAGAGAATATATACAGTTGAAGTCAGTATTATTAGCCCCCCTTTATATTCTTTTGCCAATTTCTGTTTAAGGGAAAGATTTGTTTTGAACATAAACATAAGAGTTTAAATAACTAATTTCTGATTTCTTTTATCTTCGCCATGATGACAGTAGATCCTATTTGACTATGTTTTTCATGATACTAATATTCAGCTTAAAGTGACATTTAAAGGCTTAACTAGGTTAAAGTTAGAGTAAATAGGTCCCCTTTACACTAAGGGCGCATTCACACTATGCTATCCGAACTGTGCCCGGCCCGTTTCCCGGACCGCTAGAGTAGTGTGAGTGCTCTGAGTCGGGCTCAGGTGCGGTTTAGTTGGCCGGCCCTGGCCCGGTTGGATGAGGTGTGCCAGAGCGCGGTTCACTTGGGCTTTGGCACGGTATGCTTGTAGTGTGAGTGCAAAGCGCGCCTGAGCCCGAAACTGAAGACGAGACGTGACTTTTAAGGGACCGTTTCATATGTGTTTATTAATCATTCTTACGGTTTAATAAACGCAAACTGTCGTAGATTATAAAACATGCAAATCCCTCAGCTGCACCTTCAGCAAACCTCCTAATTCCTGCAGCATGAAAACTTTAAGATTGTTAAAATTGGCTGATCTGTTCGTCAAAATATTTGACTGCTTGTCACTACTTATCAAACGACTTAAACGATATAACTAAAGAAATCTCCACTGTGCCGAGCGAGAGCGCTTCTCTTCTTAAACTGAACAGTGCATCATCGATGACGTAAGCGGGCTCAGGCCCGAATGCAATGTAAGTGCAGGTCGTCGGGGGAGACGGGAGGGGGGACAAGTGTGCTTCGGCCCGGTTCAAGGCAACAGTACATAGTGCGAATACGCCCTAATATGTTGTAGTTCTAAAACGCATAACTTTCGCTACGCCTTCCGTCCACACTACCCCAAGTTTTCTAGATGGAGCGTTTTAGGAACCCTGAAGAGGGCGTTTTGGTTTTAAAACAGTGCTGCTGCATGTTGGACTCCATTTACACTAACTAAACTAACTACGTTTTAGTTTTAAAACTGTTTTATAGAATGAAAACGATTCCCGTCCACACTGGCGCTTCACACAGCGTTTTTGAACAGCTCTCCGTCCACACTACACCACTGAAAATGCACATCATGTGACAACACACACGCTCTGGCATGCATTGCAGAGATGAGAGCTGTGCACATCAGACTGTTCATCAAGGATCTACCGCTGGATCTAATCTCACTATATTTGTTAAACGTGATATTTAATTAATCTTGTCTCTATCTAACGACATATTGCCCGACTTTGGTCTTTTGAGTCTATCACTTGTTCTCAGGGAAGGTGTTTTGGCTGAGCTCAAAGATAAATTAACATAATTAATGTAACCACATACACTGATTCTGCACATTTGACTGATTGCTTGCCTTTATTTCCTATAATGTATAAGCTTATTGTACGTTATACTTTTATAATGGCTAGTATTGACTATTAAAACTCATATTCAGCAAAAGAGAGGGTATG
This sequence comes from Danio tinwini, assembly GCA_903798205.1. NCBI lineage: Eukaryota > Metazoa > Chordata > Actinopteri > Cypriniformes > Danionidae > Danio > Danio tinwini. Next base: position 2,344,408 of record CAIGQZ010032523.1, read on the forward strand.
TTTCATGAGGCAGTAATGTTATAGGCTCTGTTTTGTTATAAATATGCATACAGTGAAGATGACGGTCATATAAATATGCAGCTACACGACGCCTCAACATTTTCAGTGTCTGTTAAGTTAATATCAAAATGAAAATAGACAGTTCCTCATATCATGTTTTCCTTTTATTGTTAAGAAAGTGAAACAGCGTAGTTAGGGTGATGTGAATGAGGTTATAAAATACACGGTTCCCTTTGAAGATTTACCCAACGTGTCCTCTGGAGTTTATCCATATCGAACTTGCAAAGTCTGAACTTTTTTCTCAATATTAAGTAGCCTAAACAAAGTTCAGTCCTGCATCCTTTCCTTGTAAGTTTGCATGTTTGATATGGAAAACAAACTCTTGAAGACACATTGGGTAAATCTTAAACAGTGTACTTTATAACCTCATCCACCTCAACTTACTTTATAACCTCAAACATACAAAGCTCTTCATAACTTGGCCCCTCACTATCTTTCTGATCTTCTTCACTTGTACACTCCTTTGCGTTCACTGAGATCATCTTCTGCTGAACTGTTATCTGTTCCAAACTTTCAGATGTAGTCATTTGGTGGCAGGGATTTAGTTATACAGCACCAAAGTTATGGAATTCCCTGCCTTTGCACATTCGCCAGGTGGACTCTATTTCCAATTTTAACTCTTAGATAAAAACGTTTTTGTTTAGGATAGCTTTTAATGATTTGCTGCTTTAAAGTTATGCTGATTTGTTATTTTTACTGCTTGTATTTTTATGATGTGTACGCTGTTTCACTATCTTAATAAAATTACAACATGATAGTGGAACTGTCTATTTTTATTTTGATATTAACTTGACACCAAAAACATAGAGGCATCGTGTAGCTACATATTTATAATGACCACCATCTTCATAGTATGCAAATTTATTACAAAACAGAGCATAACAAATTGCTTCTTCGAAAAATACGAAACATACCCTCTCTTTTGCTGAATATCAGTTTTAATAGTCAATAATGGCCATTATAAAAGTATAACGTACAATAAGTTCATACATTATAGGAAATAAAGGCAAGCGATCAGTCAAATGTGCAGAATCAGTGTTAGATAAATTAATATATTAACTTATCTTTGCACGTTACCTGAGAACAAGTAATAGATTTAAAAGACCAAAAAACTGAAGCTGAATAACAGAAAGGTGTAATTGTAGCACTAAAACTAATAAAAAATGAACAGATTGGATCCTGGTGACATGTTTTGCGATGCCTTCAACAATCTGCTCCCTCAAACTGAGGTTTTTTTTCTTTTCTTTCTCATGTATGAATGAAGTATAGGTAAGGTTGAGGTCAGGACTCGAGCCCCGCTGAGAATTTATCACCCCAACATAAAATTAACAAGAGAAAGGAGCTGTAATTGGCAGGCCAGTTGGTACCCGGCCAATAAAGTTTACAGCAAAGTTAAAATGAACGTTTACGAGAGACAAACTCCCCTCGTTTATTCCGAAATTAATGTCTCTGCTTGTTTATGGCTCCGCTGCCTTCTCACATCCACTTTTTAAAAGTAATGCTCCCAGCGGCACGTTTATGATGTGCTTTATTATGTCTCCTCAAGATTCATGAGCATAAATGGTATATCCTCTGTATTTGAATGTCAGCACACAACTTACTTCAGTGGCTTTTGATTGTGTAATATGTGTGGAACAATTTAAGTTCGCTAATGCGTTTCATCCTCATCCAGTGCTGGCGGTGTTTCTATTTGTGACGTAAAAGTCTTTGCAATCATTGAAACCACACTTGTGTGTATTTCTTAAAGGAAACTACGTTGTTGTTTTTTTGGAAATAGGCTAATTTTACTGCTCCCCTAGAGTTAAGCAGTGGAGTTTTACCATTTTTAGATCTGGTGAGAGCACTTTTAGCTTAGCTTAGCATAGATCATTGAATCGGATTAGACCGTTAGCATCTCGCTCAGACATTTCAGTAAGAGTTTTGATCATTTTCCCATTTAAAGCTTGACTCTTTTGTAGCTACATCATGTAGCCAAATAAGACCAACAGAAAAGGTGACCTAAAAGTTTTTCAGGTCGATTTGGCTAGGAACTATTTCTTTCATTCTGGTGTAATAATAAAGAAATTTTGCTTTTGTACCACAACTGCAGCAATAAAATCAGCCCACAATTAAGTTATTTTGTAGTTCAAAACTGTTTTTTTTTCAGAGAAGTCATTTTCAGAATTACACAAGTGTAAAAGTTGCAAATTTGACATTTCAATGTAAACCCCAGTGTCAGATTTGAGACCTATTAGAAAATAAGCACTGTCATCGCAAAATTTTGACCTATTTCTCAGAAATTGTGGCACTAAGCTATTGTATAAGCATACTATGTGTGTGTGTGTGTGTGTGTGTGTGTGTGTGTGTGTGTGTATAATACACACTACCTGACAAAAGTCTTGTCGCCTATCCAAGTTTTAGTAACAACAAATAATAACTTGACTTCTAGTTGATGATTTGGTATCAGAAGTGTCTTATATGAAAGGCAAAAGCCTCTAGATGACGCATATTTGAGCACAATAATACATGATCATGCCTTGATTTTGAATGACTTCATTAGGACAGTAAGGTCTGACTTTGCTTAGACTAAAGTCTCATCACTGAACAGAAATAATGTCTAATATAGAATATAAAGTCATGCTGCAGTGGAAACTGAATGAATATTGTGTCTGACGCCATCATGAGCTTGGAGGACTGCATCCATACATCTCTGAATGACTCAAATCACTTATTAATAAAGTCATCTGGAATGGCAAAGAAAGCAATATTGCAGGACTCCTAGAGTTCATCAAGATTCTTTGGATTCATCTTCAATGCCTCCTCCATCTTACCCCAGACGTGCTTAATAATGTTCATGTCTGGTGACTGGGCTGGCCAATCCTGGAGCACCTTGACCTTCTTTGCTTTCAGGAACTTTGATGTGGAGGCTGACGTATGAGAAGGAGCGCTATCCTGCTGGAGAATTGTCCCTCTTCTGTGGTTTGTAATGTAATGGGCAGCACAAATGTCTTGATACCTCAGGCTGTTGATGTTGTCATCCACTATGGAGATCTCTCGCATGCCCCCACACTGAATGTAACCCTAAACCATGACTTTTTCTTCACCAAACTTGACTGATTTTTGTGAGAATCTTGAGTCCAGGCGGGTTCCAGTAGGTCTTCTGCAGTATTTGTGATGATTGGGATGCAGATCAACAGATGATTCATGGGAAAAATCCACCTTCTGCCACTTTTCCAAATGATCAACTAGAAGTCAAGTTATAATGTGTTGCTCTTCCAATATATGTTTTTATTAAATAGTTTTTTTCCTTTTCCTGAATCTGTTAAACATCATTTGGGAAATATTGGAATTTTTCACAGTATTTCCTATAATAGTATTTCTTTTGCAGAAAGTTTTATTTCAGCTAGAATAAAAGCAGTTTTACATTTTTTAAACCCATTTTAAGGTCAATATTATTAGCCCCCTTAAGCTATAGTTGTTTTCGATAGTCAACAGAACAAACCACTGTTATACAATGACTTGCCTAATTACCCAAATTTTACCCTAATTAAGCTTGTTAAGGCCTTTAAATGTCACTTTAAGCTGAATACAAATGTCTTGAAAAATATCTAGTCAAATATTATGTGCTAATGACAAAGATAAAATAAATCAGTTATTAGAAAAGAGTTATTAAACTATTATGTTTAGAAATGTGTTGAAAAAACTTCAACTGTATCAGTGTGTATTATCTGTGTGTGTGTGTGTGTGTGTGTGTGTGTGTGTGTGTGTGTGTGTGTGTGTGTGTGTGTTAATGAGCTTCTGCTTGATCAATGCTGACGGTGAAGTTCACAGCTCAGGTGAGAGAAATGTCACCTCCACCGTAATTAAAAACACAAGCGTTCGCCGAGGGAGCTGTCCTTCATCTGGCCGCACACTGATCTGGGACCAGCACTGTTTACTCACACCAAAACAGCTCAAATACAGCTCAGCTCGCCCTTTCTGACATGGTGAGGTGCGAATTATTGATTTACGATAACAGCAGGCCCTTCTGCGGGACATATTATACAGTATGATGTAATGCCAGGCAACATAAGCACGTCTGATATAAACATATACAGTTGAAGTCAAAATTATTCGCCATCCTGTGAATTTCTTTTTCCAATATTTCCCAAATGATGTTTAACAGATTCAGGAATTTTTCACAGTATTTCCTATATTTTTTCTTCTTGAGAAAGTCTTTTGTTTTATTTTGACTAGAATAAAAGCAGTTTTTAATATTTAAAAAGCATTAAGTTCCAAGTTATTAGCCCCCTTTAAGTAATATTTGTTTTGGATTGTCTATAGAACATACGATGACTTGCCTATTTACCCTAACTTTACCCTAATTACCCTAGTTAAGCCTTTAAATGTCACTTTAACCTGAATACTAGTAGGCCTATCTTGAAGAATATCTAGTCAAATATTTTGCCAAAAACAAAAGAAATCAGTTAATAGAAATGAGTTATTAAAACTATCGTTTAGAAATGTGTTGAAAATAATAATTGATATAAATAAATACAATAATTCTGACTTCAACTGTACATATACATGGTTTATGGCGTTCACATGTTGCTTTAAAAGTGTCTGCCAAAATTATGCAATATTATATATGGGATTGTTAAAATAATATACAAAATAAATGTATACGTGAATGAATAAATTATGATTAAAAAACAAATCTGTAAACGCACTGCTCCTGATGCATACCCTAATAAATTGAAAATGCACTAAGGGTTAGATAGTTAATGCACTTCATTTAAATCAATGCATACGTATTCCTGTTATTAGATTTTTAACTAAACTTGTTTTTTTATTTAAAATAAAAAAAATAAACACTAAAATAAAAACTAATTATTATTAAAATGAAAAAAAAAATGACAAAAAATACTTAAAAATAAAATAAAAATTGTAACAAACTTTATAAATAAAAAATAAAAGAAAAATTGTAACAAACTTTATAATAAAAAATAAACGTAACATTAAAAAACGTTATTATAAAAAATTGTAACAAATGTTATAAATAAAATTAAATAAAATTGTAACAAACTTTATAATTAAAACATTTTATTGTAAAACTCTGAATAAAAAAAAGAAAAGTGTAACAAACTTAACAAAAAATGTAAATAAAAATTGTAACAAACTTTATAATAAAAAAATTGTAACAAACTCTATGAATAAAAAATGGTAAAATTTTTTTATAAAAAATATAAGAATCATAAACGTTATTAATATATAACTAAACCATAAGTAAAAAATTATTATTAACAAAAATAAAATAGTACCATTACTAAAACTACACTGACTAAACTTAAAATACAAAATAAATAATACTTTTCTATATATTACACATGCATATATTATATTTATTATTTTTGTACTTAAATAATCAGCATTATTAAAAAGTATTTTCTTATGCACTGATTAATTAAATTGACGTACCAGAGCTGAAGATACTGTGATGCTGCGAGTGTCATCCTCCACATCGCTCTGTACAACACAACAAAAACAAAATTAACACTCAACAACTTTTTTTTAAAGATTTAATTGACATAAACTAATTGTATTTTGAATCAAACTTTAACTTCCACTGTAATTGTAAATATAATGAAGTGTGGAATATTCATGACGTCACAACCACAAGCTTATTAACATACGAGCATCCGCATTTACATTTAAAGTCACAGCACATTATTAAAAAACATTTAGTTATAAAGGCCAAAAAAGTGCTGTTTAGGAACGTGTTCAACAGCGCTCAAACAGTAGCGGGAAAAGGACCTTTTTAAAATTTCAGTACCGATTGGTACCGTTTTTCAGTATCGTGACAATCTTACTATACATACTGTACATAATATTCAGGTCTGGACACAGTGGAGGCCATTCCATGACTGTATATTATGCTTTATAATATTCAGGTCTGGACACTGTGGAGGTCATTCCATGACCGTCTGTATATAATATTCAAGTCTGGACTCTGTGAAGGCCATTTTTATGACTGTCTGTATATTGTACTGTATGTAATATTCAGGTCTGGACTCTGTGGAGGCCGTTCCATAACTGTCTGTATATATTACTGTATTCAGGTCTGGACTCTGTGGAGGCCATTTCATTACTGTCTGTATATATTACTGTATATAATATTCAGGTCTGGACTCTGTGGAGGCCATTCCATGACTGTCTGTATGTAATATTCAGGACTGGACTCTGTGGAGGCCATTTCATGACTGTCTGTATATATTACTGTATATAATATTCAGGTCTGGACTCTGTGGAGGCCATTCCATGACTGTCTGTATATTATACTGTATATAATATTCAGGTCTGGACTCTGTAAAGTGTCTTTTGTTTCATCAGCCATTTTTCTCTCTACAAATCTGTACTTTTCAGCATTCACAATCTCATCACTTCAGGCAATATTGACAGCTCTGGCAGAAATCAAATGAAGGCAGAAACTCCAGTGTTTCTTTATTTACTCCTCCATCTTTTGCTAATACTTTTACAATTATCTTAAACAATTAGCCCAAAAAAATCCAACTAAAACCAGTATTTTCTGGTTGCAGTTTAATAAAGAGAATGAGAAGCAATCTATAATGTCATTAGACCCTCACTAAAACAACAAATGTAACTGGGGAGGTAAGACTTTTGCACAGTACTGTATATAATATCAAAATGATTAGCAGTACCCGGATGAGCATGCGTTATTAATTGAATCAGTTGTTATTAAAAAACAGCATAACTTGGACCATGATTGACCGATCAGAATCAAGTATTTGGTGTGTAATAAAGTGTAATAAAACACTTATACCCAATATGTATTACAAGAAACTACAATACTCTTTATATTTGACATCAACATCCATCCATCATCCGTCTCCAGGAGGACGTACGAGAAGAAACCCCTCTGAATAAATAATGTGCTTCAGCGGATGGACTAAATGGTCATATTTGAGCATAAAGTCTTCTTCTTCTTCTGCACAGTCAGTCAGAGTGTGTGTGTGTGCTGTCAGACGCAGTGAAATGTGCATCTCTGACAGCAGTTTCAGCTCTACTGTCAGACTGAGCGCCACGCTGAATATGAAACACACTTCAGGAGAAACGCTGAGCCCCAAAACTACAGTCGTTTATTTCTCGTGTTTTTTTCTGAGGGAACATTTTATGACGCGTGTATAAATAATGAACGTTTTTATTCACATGCACATGAAGGCATTGAAATTTATTTTAAAAATAGTGAAACTATTTTTAAACTGTGTTTTATAAAGGCTTTGATGAAATGTTTTAGCGGATGGGCAAAATGCACACAAAGATCTTTTTGTTCAGTTTAAAATATGAAAATAGACTTAATATATATTGTTTGCATGTGGTTTACAATTATAAAGAGTCATTAATCTGATCAGATTCACAGGTTTGGTGATGCATGAGAAGACATTGCTGTTTGTTCACGTCTGGGACATTGGGTGGGAATAAAGGGTTCAGCACGACATTGGTTTTAGTCATATCTGAAATCCAGTGTCTGTTGGTCAATTTAACATCTGCCCCTCTTCTGTGTGGTGTCCCCCAGGGCTCTATTCTGGGTCCATTGCTCTTCAATTTATATATGCTTCCTCTTGGTAATATTATAAAGAAACATAACATCACTTTTCATTTTTATGCAGATGGCTCTCAGTTGTATGTTCCTTTAAAATCTCAAAACTCCCTGCAGTCTTTTATAGATTGTCTTGAGGATATTAAATGTTGGATGGCAAAAAAACTTCCTTCAACTTAATAACGACAAAACTGAGGTTATTCTCTTCGGCCCCTCAAAAACAAGAATGTCTTATATTAGGGGCTTGGGAAGTCTTACACTATATATTAAATCGCAAGAAAAAATCTAGGAGTTATCTTTGATTAAGAGCTTTGTCTAGAAAAACAAACTAGCTCAGTGGTTAAGAATAGTTACTATCAGCTGATAATCATCTCCAGACTCAAATCCATTCTTTCCTTTCAAGATCTGGAAAAAGTCATACATGCTTTTATCACGTCCCGCCTAGACTATTGCAATTAGTCTAGTCAGAGTCAGATCTGAGTTTCAATAGTCATGTCAAAGCAATTAGTAAATCAGCATGCTATCATCTCAAAAACATTGCAAGAATCAGATGCTTTGTTTCAGTGAAGACTTAGAGAAACTTGTTCATGCTTTTATCAGCAGCAGGGTGGATTACTGTAACGGCCTCCTCACGGGCCTTCCCAAAAAGACAGTTGCAGCTCCTCCAGAACGCTGCGGCAAGGATTCTGACCAGAAGCAGGAAATCAGAGCACATCACACCTGTCCTCAGGTCTTTGCACTGGCTCCCAGTTACATTCAGAATAGATTTTAAAGTATTACTACTTGTCTATAAATCGCTAAGTGGTCTAGGACCTCAATACATTACAGATATGCTCACTGAATACAAACCTACAGTAATAGAACACTCAGATCTCTAGGATCATATAAACTAGAAATTCCAGTCAAAGCAGGGTGAATCGGCTTTCAGCTACTACACCCCTCGCTGCTGGAATCAGCTTCCAGAAATGATCAGATGTGCTTTAACATTAGGAACATTCAAATCAAGACTGAAAACGCATTTGTTTAGCTGTGCCTTTACTGACTGAGCACTGTGCTACATCCGACAGATCGCACTACTATGTTTTTCTCTCCTTTTCCATTCTTTTACAACCTGTTTTAACATATTTCATCTGTTTTTATCTGTTGTTTTATTATCTGTTTTAATTCTTTATCTTACACTTGTCTTTTTTATTTATATTTATGTAAAGCACTTAGAATTGCCACTGTGTATGAAATGTGCTATATAAATAAACTTGCTTTGCCTTGCAATTCCTTATATGTTGGTCTTCCTCAATCTTCATTGGCACGGTTGTAGTTGGTTCAAAATGTGGCAGCTAGACTTTTTAACAGGCACCAAAAAACATGATCATATTTCACCAGTTTTAGCATCCCTTTATTGGCTTCCTGTTAAGATTTTACTTATTGTTTTTAAAGCACTGAATGGGAAAGCATCTTCTTATATATCAGAACTTATTAATCTGCAGTCAACTACTCGGGCTCTTAGGTTGTCAAATAAAATTTTACTGCAAATTCCTCGGTCATGACTTAAACGGAAAGGAGATAGAGCCTTTGCAGTCGCTGCTCCACATTTGTGGAACCACCTGCCACTGGACATTACGAGTGCTGCTTCTCTCTCTATTTTTAAGTCTAGACTTAAGACACATTTTTATTCTATTGCCTTCCTTTTGACTGGGAAACACCCATACACACTTATTCACACACATTCACAACGGACAATTTAGCCTACCCAATTCTCCTATACCACATGTCTTTGGACTGGATGAAAACAGAGCACCCAGGAGAACATGCAGGGAGAACATGCAAACTCCACACAGAAACGGCAACTGACCCAGCCTAGGCTCAAACCAGCGACCTTCTTGCTGTGAGGTGAACAGAACAGCAAAACGGGCAGATTCTGAAGGCTGTAATAAATAATCTGATGGGTGTTTTGAGCTGAAACTTTACAGACACATTCTGAAGACACCAAAGTCTTGTCTTATATCTTATAAAAAGGGGCAAAATAGCTGCTCTTTAAATCACTTTATTTTAAATATCTGACAGAATCTTTTTTTTCCTTATTATTTTTTATTGTGCTTTCTTTCAGCTGTCACACACACACACACACACACACACACACACACACACACACACACACTTTCACTGCAGTATTTCTCCATTGTTTTCTGTGTACGTTCAGTTCTGCAGATACACCCAATATAAAGTGTTTTATCCAGCACACTTAATACCACTTCAGGCATGAATGAAAAAGAAAAGTCCTTCTGTGATTAAAAGCCCAGAGCCAGACATGGGAATAGTAGATTTTTATTTATAATCTGTGAGATTAATGACCCATTTACATATCTGAATGATTTACATATGGTATGGTGAGAGCCTCGAGTCATAAATAATTTAATATCACAACAGTTCCTGCAGGAGAAGCTCATCAGGGCCGCGCTTCACTTTAATTACTCTGTTCAAATCACACACATGATTCAATCAAAACAAAAACTCAATGAACATCAGCAGAGTATTGAGCTGGACCTGAACAGACGTGTGTGTGTGTGTGTGTGTGTGTGTGTGTGTGTGTGTGTGTGTGTG
>CAIGQZ010032523.1:2366705-2382101 GCA_903798205.1 Danio tinwini
GTGTGTGTGTGTGTGTGTGTGTGTGTGTGTGTGTGTGTGTGTGTGTGCGAGAGAGAGACTGTGTATGTGAATGTGTATGTATGTTTGAGAAAAAGAGTGCGTGTGTGTGCATGCATATGTATGTATGTATGCATGTATGTATATGTGTGCGCATGCGTGCGTGTGTGTGCATATGTATGCATGTGTGTGTGAGCGTATGTATGCGTGTATGTATGTATGTATGTATGTGCGCATGCGTGCGTGTGCATATGTATGCATGTGTGTGTGTGTGTGTGTGTGTGTGTGTGTGTGTGTGAGTGTGTGTGAGTGTGTGTGAGTGTGAGAGAGACTGTATGTGGGTGTATGTATGTTTGAGAAAAAGAGTGTGTGTGTGCGTATATATGCATGTATGTATATATGTATGTATGCATGCATATGTGTGTGTGCGCATGCGTGCGTGTGTGTGCATATGTATGCGTGTATGCGTGTGTGTGTGTGTGTATATAAATGAGTTATTAGGGATTATAGATAGCCAAATTTAGTGTTTTTTAAAGCATGACAGTAAAACATATCCTGTCGTTGTGGCTGGTGTATTCTGGGAAAATTTTCATACCCTTGGTTTTGACTGTGGTCCTGAAAAATCTCCATTTGAAGGGTTATCTAGCCCTTCCCCTTAGCCCTACGCCTTTAAGCTAAAGAGAATTGGGACACTCCAACATGAAAAATGATGGGTAGGGGTAAGGGGAAGGGCTAAGGGGGAGAATTGGGATTGCACCTTAATGAAACACTCAATGGGTAAACTAGGTATTAACACTCCTGGTTCAAAACACACTCAAGCGCAGGTTGCCAGATTGACAACATCAACAGGAGTGTGCCTGACTCGAGCCTAAAGCCTTAAACTGTGTTCTACATAAAAGCAACAGCACACGATAAAAGAAATATTTTACAAATTAAAAGGAGTTTTCGTCCTAACCAACACCTGAATATATATAAGAAAGGGCTTCTGTTTCTCCCAGCTGAACAACAGGATAAACTGACAATAATCAGCTCAGGTACACCTCGTGTGCTTTATTCAGTGTTAAATGCTAATAGTGTGAGTTTGAACATCATTTTACATCACATTTATTGCCTTACTACTGAAAGCAGCAGCAGATAGTTCACCTCAGATCCTCAAAATAAAATAAATCGTTTGAGATTGAGCTTCAGAACTGTGACTCAGTGCAAGCCAACACATATCAGTAATTCAGCATCTACTTTTAATCATGTTAAAGAGATTTAATATGTGTTAATTACATTATAAAGCTTACCATTTTGCTGGAGTGCAGTGAGTGTGCTATACTGTGCTTCTGAATGGCTGTATTTACATTTATGTCGAGTTTCTTATTAATTGCTTTTCACTGCAAATCTCCTCACGTAGCATGTTAGGACAGGGTATTACGATGTAACCTGCTCACCTAATGTTTAAATTAGTAATATTTATATTATTTGCTAATTAATAACCTCATGTGGAACTCTGAATCTGCATCTCATTTCGGAGTCTGCTACTGTCCAATGGAGGTCTCATTTCGGACGCATGCTTCGAGAGCCTTTCTTACTGAATGAATGAAATAGGCTGTTTTCCATCAAGGCAACCCGGAGTGCTGAAATATAATTGGCTAAAGTGGCATTGGGAGGGTTAAATAACTAAAACAAAGACAGTGGTTCCAGCACGTAGAGCACATGTTCAAAGCAGAATATCTGACTTCAGCATTGTTTTTCAGATAAACGAGAATGTTCACTGAGCATGAAATATCTGCACACGTTATGGTGTTTTCATACTTTAGAAGAATCAAAAACTTACACATAGCACCTTTAATCAACAGAGTTTGTATGCTTTTAGAAGTATTTTACATTTGTAGGTCATGTAACCTAATGATAACAACCTGAACCTTACGTTTGTTTGATTTAAGACAAAGATTCACAGCTTTTTTAGTTGGACACTGAATGAACTACAGCGCTGTAAAAGCAGCAGTCTTTTAAGAAATAAACTAATCATTTGCAGGCATAACATGAAAGAAAAGCAGACCTTATCGAGAGAACGGATTCATTTGTCAGAAGAGAAACATCAGAGCAAACATTTACACAACAAACACTGTAGCAGAGAGTCTGCCTCTACTGTACATACAGCAGAACAAAGAGACAAGTGTGTGAATAATAATCATCATCATCCCAGATATAAACCCAAAATACACAGAATTAAGTAGGGCTGCACAATATATAGTTTCAGCATTGTGCGTCTGCAATATTTACATTGCAAGATATGCAATGTTGAGTCTGGATAATAGTTGAGCAGTAGAGCAATAAATCAGTTAAAATCAGTAGAATAATAAATCAGTAGAAAATAAATCAGTTATTAGAGATGAGTTATTAAAACTAATACGATTAGAAATGTGTTTAGAACAATCTTCTCTCTGTTAAACTGAAATTGTGGAAGAAGATATATAGGGTGGCTAATAATTCTGACCTCAGCTGTATATTAATTGTATATTAATACTGTTATATTATATTATATTATATTATATTATATTATATTATATTATATTATATTATATTATATTATATTATATTATATTATATTATATTATATTATATTATATTATATTGGTCATATTCCTCACCTCCTCAGCTCGTGTGATCACCACTGCTGGCATTATCTCCTCTGCTTCACAGTCCTGTCGTCCTTCATGATCAAAACTCTCGCTCAGTATCTGCTCCGTCAGCTTGACATCTTCTGGATTACACCTGAACGCTTCAATCACATGCTGTTCTGATGATAGAGACAGTGGAGGGGACTGTTTGGGCTCATCTCTCGAAAACTCTGACTCCTAAAAGCAAACAAAAGACATGTTTTTAATTGTTAGATCAGTAATATCATTCTAAATATTAGCCAAATTAATTAGTATTTACTTGTTTTCTGCAAAGCAATAATATTTAATCATTGCAGCAATTACATCAATAGAAAATACCAAAAAAAGAGAAAATATATTAAATTAAAATAACAAAAAATCTTATATGTATTCCACACAAGGACGCACTTATAAACAAAGGTAAACTTCTACATCAAGCTATGAGCTGCATGATATGCCAGTTTATTGACTGTCAATATAATGTTTGTTTTGGATTTACATCATACAGTGCATCCGGAAAGTTTTCATAGCGCTTCACTTTTTCCACATTTTTTTATGCTACAGCCTTAATCCAAAATGGAATAAATTAATTTACTTCCTCAACGTTCTACACACAATCCCCCATAATGACAATGTGAACAAAGAGTTTTTAAAATTGTTGCAAATTTATTACAAATAAAAAAGCTGATAAATCACATGTCACACTTTGTTGATGCACCTTTAGCAGTGATTACAGCCTCAAGTCTTTTTGAATATGATGCCACAAGCTTGGCACACCTGTCTTTGGGATTTTTTGCCCATTCCTCTTTGCAGTACCTCTCAAGCTCTATCAGGTTGGATGGGAAGCGACGGTGTACAGCCATTTTCAGATCTCTCCAGAATGTTCAATAGGATTTAGATCTGGGCTCTGGCTGGTCCACTCAAGGACATTCACAGACTTGGTGTGGAGCCATTCCATTGATATTTTTCCAGTGTGCTTTTGGGTCATTGTCCTGCTGGAAGATGAACAGTCTGAGGTCAAGAGCACTCTGAAGCAGGTTTTCATTCAGGATGTCTCTGTACATTGCTGCATTCATCTTTCCCTCTATCCTGACTAGTCTTCCAGTTCCGGCTGCTGAAAAACATCCTCACAGCATGATGCTGCCACCACCATGCTTCACTGTAGGGATGGTATTAGCCTGGTGATGAGCGCTGCCTGGTTTTCTCCAAACGTAATGCCTGGCGTTCACTCCAAAGAGTTCAATTTTAGTCTCATCAGAGCAGAGAGTTTAGTTTCTTATGGTCTGAGAGTCCTTCAGATGCCTTTTGGCAAATTCCAGGAGGGGAGTGTCTTCCGTCTGGCCACTCTACCATACAGGCCTGATTGGTGGATTGCTGCACAGATGGTTGTCCTTCTGTAAGGTTCTCCTCTCTCCAAAGAAAAACGCTGGATCTCAGACAGAGTGACCTTTAGGTTATTGATCACCTCCCTGACTAAGACCCTTTTTCCCCAATCAGCTTAGATGGCCGGCCAGCTCTAGGAAGAGTCCTAGTGATTCAAACATTTTCCACCTACGGATGATGGAGACCACTGTGCTCATTGGAACTTTCAGAGCAACCGAAATTTCTGTAACCTTCCCCAGCCTTGTGCCTCGAGATAATCCTGTCTCGGAGTCTACAGACAATTTCTTTGTCTGCATGCTTGGTTTGTGCTTTGACATGCACGGTACACCCTGGGACCTTATATAGACAGGTGTATGCCTTTTCAAATCATGTCAATCAACTGAACTGACCACAGATGAACTCCAGTGAAGCTGCTGAAACATCTCAAGAATGATCAGTGGAAACAGAATAAACCTGAGCTCAATTTAGAACTTCACGCCAAAGGCTGTCAATACTGATGTACATGTGGTTTACAGCTTTTTTATTTTTAATAAATTTGCAACAATTTCAAAAACTCTTTTTTCACGTTGTCATTATGGGGGATTGTGTGTTAAAGGTTGAGAAAATACATGAGTTTAATCCATTTTGGAAATAGGCTGTAACAAAAAATGTGGAAAAAGTGAAGCGCTAGGAATACTTTACGGATGCACTGTCTTTGGCAGTAAATTTAGCCCGGGTGGTAATTTTGCATTATTAACGAAATGAAAGTGTTGTTAATGCATTTGTTTGGCACATAAATTAGTCATTGGTAATGTTGCATTGTTTTTGCAACGTGTTATGAGCTGTCAAACAGCATGTGCAAACAAATAGCAAATTGTAGCATGTTGCAAAACATGTGCCTCTTGTGTTTTACTGATGACGTCACCAGCGACTAGTCAATTTCGACTCGACTTTGATAAGTCATAGTTATAGTCAAGTTATAGTCTTCTATCTATGACTGACATGTATACACAAATGTAAAGATACACAAATGCCACTTATTTAAAGCATTTATGCACTTAATCAGATAATGAGATCAAAGTGTTATTACCGCACATAAATGAGTAAATTTTAAATGTTGTTAAACAAATTTACAGTAAAATAAATGTACACAGGGCCATAACATTAGAATAATCTGTTAAACTAACACTCTGTTTATTACAGAAAAAAGCCAATTAACTAAATCACCACAAACATAATGCACATCTCATGACTTCCCCACCATTAAAACAAATATTCAACATAACATTGCATAAAATCCTGACATGTACAAGAAATATACGTTTATCAATAACCACAAACCCACATTTCCAACCACACAATCTGGCCTGTCCTGACTGATAGCTTAATTTAATCCAAACATGCCACCCTGTTTTCCCACTCCAGCGTATTTATTGCTCAAGTCACACCGAACCATCATTAAACAAGCATTAACTTCCTCTTATCGACACTGCTTTTTTTGTGCTAATCTAAAACGGGTTGACAAGCACAAATTCCCTTCAGCCGAGGAATAACATTTCAGCGGACGGCGGCCCGATTACTCTTCATTAGCCTGTAATGTGACAGTTTGACAAGTGCAGTGGCTGTTTTAGTCACCTGCTGATGCGCGAACACGGAAGTGGCCATTACCCACAGTTCATCTGTCAGACTTCAGTGCGCACTCAACCTCCACTGCACTTCATTTGGAGAGAGAAATAATCCCAGCGGTCTCCGTCACATTTATAGCATAACTTGCGTTCATTAAGTCCTCGCTGTGCATTTCGGCGCTGCACTTGTAACCTTTTTTTTCGGAAATACATTTTTATCCAAAATGTCTCACACTAAATGGTGTGGCTTTAATGCTGCACTTAGGCCTGTCACAATAATCAATATACCAACTTATTGCACAACACATGACCTCAATCATTTTTGGTGATGGAATACACACTCACCGGCCACTTTATTAGGTACACCTTACTAGTACTAGGTTAGACCCCCTTTTGCCTTCAGAAGTGCCTTAATCCTTCGTGGCATAGATTCAACAAGGTACTGGAAATATTCCTCAGGGATTTTGCTTCATATTGACATGATAGCATCACACAGTTGCTGCAGATTTGTCGGCTGCACATCCATGATGTGAATCTTCTGTTTTACCACATCCCAAAAGTGCTCTGTTGGATTGAGCTCTGGTGACTGTGGAGGCCATTTGAGTACAGTGAACTCATTGTCATGTTCATAAAACCAGTCTGAGATGATTGGCGCTTTATGACATGGCGCGTTATCCTGCTGGAAGTAGCCATCAGAAGATGGGTACACTGTGATCATAAAGGGATGGACATGATCAGCAATAATACTCTGGTAGGCCGTGACACAATGCTCAATTGGTACTAATGGGCCCAAAGTGTGCTAAGAGCATATCCCCCACACCATTACACCACCACCAGCAGCCTGAACCGTTGATACAAGGCAGGATGGATCCATGCTTTCATGCTGTTGATGCCAATTTCTGAACCGACCATCTGAATGTGGCAGCAGAAATGGAGACTCATCAGACCAGGCAACGTTTCTCCAATCTTCTATTGTCTAATTTTGGTGAGCCTGTGTGAATTGTAGCCTCAGTTTCTAGTTCTTAGCTGACAGGAGTGACACCCGGTGTGGTCTTCTGTGCTGTAGCCCATCTGCCTCAAGGTTGGATGTGTTGTGTGTTCAGAGATGCTCTTCTGCAGACCTCTGTTGTAACGAGTAGTTATTTGAGCCTGTCTATCAGCTGCAACCAGTCTGGCCATTCTCCTCTGACCTCAGGCATCAACAAGGCATTTTGCGCCCACAGAATTGCCGCTCACTGGATATTTTCTCTTTTTCGGACCATTCACAATTGTTTATTTGCGGTTGTGAATTGCATTATGGGATGTTAATCTCTGCTCTGTCGACTTTTGATGCTAAAAATTCAACTCTACAGTTTAACAAAGTGACTTTTATTGACATTTTAGTAGATTGAAAATCTCTCATGCGAAATGGTGTGGCTTCAATATTACACTCTAGGAAATATCTATTCATTTTTTATTTGTAATATATTAATAATTTATACTATTTAATTTATAATTAAGTCATAATTTTGTAGTGGTGTAACGAATCACAAATCAATTGTTCTCTCAATCTCAATCTCATGTAATTCTTCAACGAGACATCAAAAAATATCCCAACATGCTTTCCTCGTGTCACAGCTGTTCTCATGTCATATCTTCATTAAACAAGAATGTCTCTGTAAAATGTGGCTTCATTCAAGTAGGTTTAAACAGTTGTTTTCAATGGGTATTCATTACACAGTGATTGGTAACTGGCGAGGAATTGTTTTTCTTCCACACTGTAATCTAAGCCATTAGCGATTAATTAAAAAACACAATGTGCGTGTACTTTGGACAATGACAGATTCATAGTGGATATTTGATGCTTCTGAATATTTCCGCAATGGAGTAATGCCACTGCTAAGCTTTACAGGAGTGCAATTAAGCCTGGTTATGGGACTGAAGGCTTTGATAAGAAATCTGTCGGAACCAAATGTAGACTAACAGTCCCTTGTCTGACTTTATTGTGAGTATTTATAAAAAAACGAGAATGGAAGATTAAATATGTAGATCTGTAAACATAAAGGGATCTTTCAGAATGACTGTGGTAAATGCTAACGACAAAATAAATCATCAAAATGTCTACCATATTGACCAAACCTCTTTTGTCTTATATTGCATAGGAATATTTTTGGCAATAACCAAAAATACATAGATGCATATGCCAAAAATCATTGGAATATTAAGTAAAGATCATGTTCAATTAAGACATTTTGTACTTTTTCTACTGTAAATATATCAAAGCTCAATTTTTATTAATAATACACATGGCTAAAAACTTAATTTTGACAAAGTTAAAGGCAATTGTCATAAATTTTTAACTCACAGATTAGTTTTATTTCTGCTAAATATTGTTAATTGCTAAAAATTCTGTGAAAAGCTTATTTATTCAGCTTTCGTGCCATGTATAAACCTCAGTTTCACTTAAGAAACATTAATTTTCTTTACATACATGCTTGCACACGAACAAATGCACAGCCAATCAAAGTACTCCACATTTGATAGTGTACACAAGCATATACAGACACACGCACAGTAAAAACATTAACCCCAATTCATAGACTCTGATTTTTCTTTCCTAAAGTCAAGGTAGTTGCTGACATCTTTCAATCTCTTAAGCACTAATCAATGCAGCTGTACATTTCTTTTAATGACTTGTAGTTTGTCGTTCTTATTTTGTCCCATGTTTCTTTTTTGTAATGTGATTCTCTTGGTTTCACCTTACACTAAATACATTGTGCAATAAATAAACAAATAAAAGCACAAAAGCATGCACATTTACTGTACACAATGCAGTGCACTAAATAATGCGCACTATTCTGGTGATGAAATCTACATTAGGTGCACTCTAAAATAAAAAAGTGTTTATGGTCATTTTAAAAATATATGCAAAACAAATCTGGGAAATTATGAGTAACATATAATAAGATATTTATTATTTGCCTAAAAAAAATGCCTATACTGTAATAATGCAATTCACTTTTTAGAACAAAAGGTTTTTGCATTAGAAATCTGGGAAAAATATATAATAATATAGGCCAAAGTTCTGCATTTAAATGCTGCACAATGTTCTGTCCCATAGATTTAAATTTTTGTTTAACTATTTTTAGGAGTAAACAACATGATTGGGGCATAGTTGGTTTTATATTTGCACATTTAGACGTTCTCCTTAATATTACATTATCAGAAGAGTATTATTTCCAAATTCTAAAAAGGAAAATCATATTAGCAGCCAAGGAGTATCAAAGTATAACAGTGTACAGAGTCAATTAAATAGTTTAAAAAGTCATACATGCATGTAATAGTCAAAGTAGCGGTAAACAATATTGGGACCATGTCACAAGTTGTCACTGAATGAATGTGTGAATATAAAGCCAACTTTACCTTAGTAACAACATAGAGGTAAAGTTGGTTTTATATTCGCACATCCCCCTTAATAATATAAATTCATAAAAAATATTATTTGCAAATTCTAAATAGCATATTAGCAGCCAATGACTATCAAAGTACAACATTATTCACAGTCAAATAAACAGTGTTCGTGTTGTTTTTTAAGTCATACTTGCATGTTAATTCTGATCGAATATTCAAAGTAACATGGTAAACAATATATAGACCTCTAAATGAACGAATGTGCGAATATAAAACCAACTTTACCTCTATAGTAACGTGACAAGCGAATTTAATGCCAAAACAAGCACATTTTAGCTAAACAGCTAATAAAACCAAGCAATGCTGTTCTGTAAGTTCAAGTAATGAATATTTGCTGTTCATTTGCTCACCCTAAGGCCACCCAAGATGTATTTTATGAACTAATCAGTAGAATATTAAAGACGTTTTTACCTGAACTCATAATGTTTGGCAATTCATAAACCAAGTCGAGAAGTTTGATCAATTTAACAGTCAAAACCGCAGATACTGGATTTCTGATGATACATTGTGGTCTTAAGAAGATAAACAATCGGTTCGTGAAAGGAATTGAACATTATTAACAGCATTGTTACCTTTAATTCTCAGACACCGCCAAACTCCCGCTCTCTCATAATGGCGCACGCGCGGTAGCGAAACTGACTGACGCGCCTGCGCACTCGAACCGCCGACGATCAGCGGTCACACAAAACTGCAAATTCATACCTGCACAACAGGTGGCGCTAACCACAACAGTGGATGATTTTATTTGTTTAGGCCTATAGGCGAATACCGGTTTGTAAACATTCAGGATACGTAAGCTGCGAGGTTGCAGAAAAAAAAAACGGAAGCTCTAGCATTTACAGCAAGGGTGCCATCCGATGTGGTACAGATTTTGTTGTTGTATTAGAGATAAGTTATATTGATTACATACTATATATATTATTTACATAATGCTTTTAGTGTATTATAACAGCTTGTCACCCTGTGATAAGCACAGTTATTCGACAAAATTAACAAAGTAAGCGACATTCGTCTGACAGGTCCATTTGCGATAGCACACTCCCAATGGCCAAGCATCCAGCCCGAAATGTACAACCATCTCATTGAAGCTCCAAGTGATTTTACAAGAGAGAAGTTAAAGGCCTACGAGTCTTTGGATGTCTACAATTTTGTTCAGAGTGATCATGTGCAAGAAATAATGTTCCCTGATTACCAAATTCAAAACTATGTAGTGCTAAAAACCGAGGTTCTGCCGAGCCAAAGACAAGGAAAGAAGAAGGAACTGTACAAGGCCAGGGTAATCATCAACAAGCAAAACAACTGCATCCTGACAGGGAACTACACCTGTACGGCAGGGTATGTGAACTTACATTTTTACATTTCATTCTAACTATTCAGTGTCTGCAGTTTAATTCACCATATTGAACTGTGTTTGCTAAAATCATTGCTGCAATCAAAAATGAGTAATGTGTATGATTCAGCATAGCGTGAACCTACCTGATATGAACTGAGAACTGCAGAGTCGAGTATTTTTAATTAGGTCCTCACTCCATTCAGCTCTTATGATGGCTGTTAGCCAAAGACGTCTGCAGTTGGCATTTAAAGCAGTGTGGTGTAGCCTACAGTAAAATTTATGTTTTCTATTTTTGCAATTTCAATTTTGGCATCCTCCCGCACAACACGACATGTTTGCTATTGCAACCGGTCTTTTTTTGCAACCGGTATGCACAGTTGAACCTGTGTGATGTCATGTGTGACGTAGGTTGGTAATTCCCCTATTTGTAGTTTTGTAGGCCTACAATTCCAGACAGAGAATTACAAACTTTAATAAACATTATTTTCTATTAACATATTAAAAACATATTTTTTAAACTAAATATATTTACATGTGGGCGACACGGTGGCTCAGCCACCGGATAAACAAATCAACAGCAAAAAATTGTTTTTTATTTAGGGCCAAGCCATTCCTATAAAGAGATAGTTCACTCAACAACTTACTCACTATTTACTCACAATTAAGTGGTTCTAAAATGTTATGAGCTTCTTTCTTCTGTTGAACACAAAATAAGATATGTAATGAACCTGTAATTATTTGTTTGTTTGTTTGTTTGTTTAGACTTTATTAACCCCAATTAATAATCCTCATTACCCCCTTGACCTACTTAGTACAATATAGTATAAAAATAATAAATAAATAAATTATGTAAGGCAATTGTTACAACATTCTTCAAAACATCTTCTTTGGTGGTCAACTGAAGAAAGAAACCCATAAAGGTTAGAAACAACACAAATTAGGTGTGTTGTAATTGCAATTGTGTCACCGTGTCAATTCTGCAGCTGCCCTGGACACTTTAGTTAATCCAGATCTGACTCTGTGTGTCTGTTTCCATCCACTGATACGATCCACAACAGCACCTCAATACTATGAGCTGCAGGATCCACCTGGGGTCAAAACACAGCTTGCAACAAGGAGTTCGCCCTTTAAAAAAACACACCGCAAAGAGGAAATGACTCGAATTCACAAGCGTCAACCACCTTGCAGGATACACTTCCAGGACAAACACAAACCAGCAGACAGGACTAATCTCCACTATAGTATTAGAGCTCGGTTAAGCTGAGAAATTCCCTGAAGAGCAGAGAAAGGAATGCCATAAACAAGCAAATGCTAAGCATGGATATAAATAACATGCTGGAGTGATGTTTGGCTAAAACAGGAATCAGCAACTCTATTTGTTTTAAAGTGAACACTGTCAAAATATCTGTAAATTAGCAGTTTTCTGTATTTAGTTTTTATTTTCCTCCCATTTATTAATGCTTTTGACGTGCATTATGGGACTTTGATCTTTCTTCCAACAACTTTTAACCATGAAGAGTTGGAAAAAGTGACTTTTATTGTCATTTTTACTAGTCTAAAGTGATATATGGTCTGTGTTGGTGTTGTATATTATGCTACAGAAACCTTCTAATAAACTGCCAGTACATTTTCTGCTATTTTACACACTTATTTACTCTAGATATTATTTCTTATACATTATATGATGATCTCAAACTAATAAAATGTCAATAAAAGTCACCGCGTTAAACTGTAGAGTTGAATTTTCAACATCAAAAGTCGACAGAGCAGAGATTAACATCCAATAATGCAATTCACAACCGTAAATAAACTGAAAACACATATTTTTTACAGTGAACTGTAGATATAATTGTGTTATTGAGTGTCAATAACACTATTTATCTGCATTCCTATAAAGAGCAAAATGCATCTGACTGTATCCTGAGCAAAGTGACTGCGTAATGAAGCCATTTCACCATAAAACAGGCTGTGATGCATCAAATCTGATAATGCTTTGTGGAAAGAGGACATTATTCATGCACCGTTATTGTCAATCAATGCTCATTTAGTCGTTGCAGTTATCGACTCCTTCTGAATAAAAGTGTAGCCTTCTGAGATAAACGATTATACACGGTGAAAAGTGCAAATATGCTGCTCTTTCTAACTTATCTGAACCATTACTTTTGTTGGCCTGGAGATTAAAGTTATTAGGGCGATTCTGTGATAAAACAAAAAAGAGAGATATTTCTGACCCTGATAGTGATTAATGTCCATTGCTGAGATGTCTATTTCATGATTGTGTTTACATTTGGAAGTCGTATTTATGATGTATCTTTATTTATTGTTTGCTCATCTGCAAAACATGTATTAACATGCATTTTCGGATGCCAAAGAATATGTTTTTAAGATGTTTTAATGATGTTCAGCAGATGTTTTAACATGTCTATCAGACGTTTGAACACAGCAGTGTTTTTCCAAACCCCAGACTCAAGGCCGATTTATACTTCTGCGTCAAGCGCATGCGTATGCTATGGCGCAGCCTACGCGTGGACGCATAGCCCTTCGCCGTAACCATCGGCGACGTTGACGCGCACCTCTCAAAAAATGTAACGCGTACGCGTAGCGCAAGGTCTGTGATTGGTCGACTTGGTAGCGCTGACGAGTGTGAGCGGAGGTGAGAGCCGCGCACCCAATGCAGTGAGTGTTTACAAGTGTGGAGTCCCGTGAAGGAGCTCCGGATGGAGACTGTTGTTTTGTGTTTACCTTATGATTAAAGTTGTTGCATGTCTGCCAGTTCCCGCCTCAAAATGAGCGAATTTGAGCCACTTGTACATTAAGGAAGTGTTCAGAAAACACAAAGCACCAGCGAAGAAACTCGACACAGAGAAACATAATCACCTACTGCCAGCTAGCGTTTCGGAAGTGTATTGCAGAAAAGACAGAAACAGCAAGTGTAAATGCACAGCTACGCGCAAGGCATACGCCGTGGGTTACACCGATCACTTGACGCAGAAGTATAAACCAGGCTTCATTTTTAAAACGTACCCCTATATACATATTTGGAGAGCGCCAAATACGTCCCAGGAGCTATGTTTTTGCGAATCAACCAGAGGCCGATGTGTACGCTTTTTCAGATCTCAAATTTCTCTCGTGAGTGCCATTCGCGCTTGCTGTTCTCACGTAAATCCACCAGAGGCCGCTGTCAACTAACTGACTGACTGACTGACTGACCGATCGATCGACTGGTCCACATTCCTCCTTCCCTAAACCCAACCAATAGTGTTTTCAAAAGCACTGATTGACCCGCCCACCCACGTCCCTAAACCCAACCGACAGTTTTAAAAAGTAATCTAGAAAAAGAAAAGCTCTCTCCTGATTTTGACCACGTTTTCAGTGTTTAACACATTATCCAGCCTGATCTCACGAGGAAACGTAAGTATTTTACGTTTTGTCAATTTAGTGGCTAATTCGTATGAATTTGTACGAGTTCAGTCGTACGATTTTAAAAAGGAGGCGTGGCACCTAACCCCACCCCTAACTCCAACCGTCATTGGGTGATGAGCAAATCTTATCTATTTGTACAAATTAAATTGTACGAATTCATATGAATTAGCCACTAAATCAAAAAGTTATGAATTGCCGTGAGATTGCGTTGCATTATCACCCTGTTAATTACTTGTTTACTTTATTATTTGGCTTCTGTTTTTGTCTTACTCGCTTTCTGGAACCGTTTTTCATCGACTCGAACCCCGTTGTTGTGTTCAACTCCTGTCTGCATCTCAAGTCCACTGACGTACATGGCGAGCTACAAACTGGTAACCTCGGGAAAGCTGTCCATACGGAGCTAAGTGGTCACCCCATATTGTTCACGTTAAAGACGAAATGCAGCCATACGTACTTCAGGCTACATAATTTACGATCTTCAGAAATGTATATAGGGCTACGTTTTCAGAATGAGTCTATGTTAGTTTTTCCAAACCAAATGATCTTTGAAATATATCTTGCAGACGTACGTGTGCTATCTATGGAATTTTTACTAATATAGTGGATGTAAACAAATACATAAAACATTATATTGTGTATAGCTTTTATTCATGGTGGCTGATTTGTTGGAAGTTCATTATTTTTATAGTGTAAATGTGCATTTAATGTAAATAGATATTGGTATGTGGCATCCTTCAATAAAAATAGACTTAAAGAGGATCTATTATGCCCCTTTTTACAAGATCAAAAATAAGTATCTGATGTCTCTAAAGTGTGTGTGTGTGTGTGTGTGTGTGTGTGTGTGTGTGTGTGTGTGTGTGTGTGTGTGAAGTTTCAGCTCAAAATACCACAGAGATAATGTTTTATAACTCTCTTAATCTGCCCCATTTCAGCCTTGATTCAAATTGTGCCATTTTGGCGACTGTCC
The DNA here is from genome assembly GCA_903798205.1 of Danio tinwini. NCBI lineage: Eukaryota > Metazoa > Chordata > Actinopteri > Cypriniformes > Danionidae > Danio > Danio tinwini. The sequence continues at coordinate 2,381,511 of CAIGQZ010032523.1, forward strand.
CTTTAAATTCAAATGAGATTGTGCTGTTTTTAGCATGTGTGTCAGCATAGTGGCCGGTTCAAAACAGAACTAATGTTATCTGTGTGAAAAATGGCACACGGCTGCTTCTCACTCAGGGCTGTTAATGCTAATGAGCGAGAGATGGCCCCCTAGTGGGCGGGGCTTTCCCCCTCTGATGACTTGTACCAAGGGAGAATGTCAATCAAAGTGTTTCTGCAGACTGTTTTTATTAAGTGTGATTATAATCAATACATTTTTACCATTATAAGCTGGTTATATTCACACACTTCTCCCGCACGAATGTTTAAACCCCTTATAAAAGTGATTTTTGCACAAAATTTTACAATTACCTTTTCAATGACTGCAAATGGGAGTCTTCCCTGGTCCACTTCATCTGGATGAAAACACAAATAAATCAAACTCATTAAATCTTTAGTCTTGCAAAGCCATGTATTTTACACTATATAATGTTCTCGTGAATAATTAGGTTATGATGCATCAACGCCAGTTCCAATAGCTATCAAGCATTTAAATGAAATAATAGGCTTACAATTATCCACGGATCTCCAAAATACATTATAACGAGCATGA